>VWPW01020728.1:0-36780 GCA_013389825.1 Crypturellus undulatus
CTCTCTTTCGCTCTCTCTTTCGCTCTCACTTTCTGTCTTTTCACTCTTTCATTCTTTTCGTTCTTTCATTCTGTTTGTTCTTTTTCCTTCCTAGGAACCAAGAATAAGCTTTTATCTGTAGCCCTGGTAATATACTCTCTCTCTGCGGGCAGCACTAGGATATCCTTGCAGGCATTTCACATCCCTTATGCAACATAGTAAGATGTATACCACCACTTCTCTCTCTTTTTTTTATTTAAAAATCAATACCATTTTTATATAAGCAAAAGACAGGCAAGATTTTAATTTTCTGTGTGGATCAAAACAGTGTCTGTGCTCTTGCAGTATTGGCTTTTTCGAGATATGTCCTAGACAAGGTCAGAAGCTCATTACAGCAATCAACTTTGAGTAAATAATCAATTTTGTCTACATCAGCTGCATTTTCCCCTTACTCTTCCTCTAGTCTGCCTTCCTCTCAAGCAATATATATATATAAAGCTACTATGTAATATCAATGTAATCGATGTATCAATGTATTATCCCATGTCTTATCTATGCCCCTTCTATCCATATATTAAAAATGTAAAATAGCTTGAAACCAATCTCTATATTTTCTATATGAAAATTCTGAAAATTATCTGTAGCATCCTCAGTAGAAAAGACTACATTTTGCAACAGATTAACTAGATTGGGTGTGCATAGTCATTCAGATAAACAAGTTTTTCCTTGATTTTGGGAAAAAAAAAAAACATTGTTAAACTATATTTCCAACAAGGTGCTGTATTTTGGATGACTGAGAAATTATAAATTTATTTATTCAGTTATAAAAGAATGTCAGGTGTTATAATACCTACCTTCATACCTAAAAAGAAATGACAATTGAAAGAGAGAAAAAAGGAAGAGAGGCAAAGAGAGAAAGCAAGCAAGAAAGAAAAAAAAAAAGAAAGCAAACAAGAAAGAGAAAGCAAGAAAACAAGAAAGCAAGAAAAAAAGAGCACAAAGAAAGAAAAAGGAAAATAAGAAAGAAAGAAAAAAAAAGGAAAGAGAAAAATGGCAAAAAAAAAATACAAACACTAAGTATTCAGAATGATACCTGTCATATGTTTTGTTAAAATATCCGTCCCTTCTCTGGAAAAACTGACTAGACCGATCAAGAGTCCATACAAATAAAGAACAAGCACAACATACCTAAACACTATATAACATACAAATAGAAACTGTCTCATCAGTAATTTTCTCTGTTTTTTAAATCTTAACTGTTCAAAACTGCTCAAAAATACTAAGTTAAAATAAAACAAGACCATACCTTTCATGGAGTAAAAAATCCTTTGGAAGTTTTGCAGTCCGTTTCTAAACAGCAGCGAAAGCAATGAAAGGCATAGCTAGCTGAGATCCAGTTCTGCAAATCTCGATCTTTAAAAGGAAAAAGAAAGCTAAACAAGATGCAACCTTTCAAATGGGGCAGCATTTGCAAATCTCTTTGAGTAACTCCACAACTTTTGCAAACTGAAAAACAGTTCCGTTTAGCATCCTAGCAGCTGGCTTCCATGTGACGTCAGTGCGTGGAGGACGGTTTTAAAGCCATCTCTTCCAACCCCCGGCTCTGTAACCTTATATCTCCTCATATTTTGTGTAAACAACTCCAAGTCCAGGACATTTTTAGGTTTTATAGTGCTGCCCAGTCTTTAAAGCTTGCCAAAGCAGCCAGTGTTAATATTAAAGCTATGACAATAGGCAATTTTAGACTTCTTTTATTAGCATTCATGTTGTAAAGGGAGATTATTTTGTGTTGTCCAAAATCAGTTTTCAGGGCTATAACCTCTTTATTATTATTTTGAGCTTTGCAGCTTGATCATTATAAACTGTTTTGTAAATAAGGTTGGTTTAAAGAGGCAATTTTTTTGATTAACAGCTGTCTTAAAGAGTGAGAAGCAAACTGCTCCTTCCTATTTTTTTTTCTATATTAAAATATACTATCACTTATAATGGTATGGAATTATTGGGTATTGCATAATCTTATTGTCTAGCATTCTGGGAATGGTGATAATGGTTTCTTTGAGACACATCCCAATATTCTTGCTGCTTTCTAAGGATTCTGGGTGGGATACTCCAGTCTGTTAAGATACTTTGTGTCTCAGCAAAGGAAAGTGGTTGAAATTGGATAGAGAATCTCCCTTTCACAGGGAAACTCACCTCCAGTGTAAGGCTACCAAGGACTTTTCAGACACTACAGCATCACTCAGAGGCAGAGACTGGCAAATCCTGTCAGATCGCCATCGCTGCTCAAGGACTTCCCTGTAACTGTCTGTCCACTACAGGTTACAGGCACGAGTAGACTTGGTCTGGCTTCCACTCTGTCCGGGCAACTCCAGCAGGCACAGTAGCCTGATTTTTCTACCCTGCTAATTTTAACTGTAGCTCTTTCCCTCCCTGTGCTTGGGACCCATTCCCACAGGCACTCTCTCAGAAAAAAAAAAAAATCCTTAGAAAGAATAGCCCTTAACAGTGTGGACACCAGCTAGTGCATTTGGCTTCACAACAGCTTGTTGTGCAGCTTTTATTTGGGCCAAATTCTTAATTGGCACAGTGAGGTTAACCCACACAGGCAGAGGCTGCACCCGAACACGACTGCCCTGCTGGGGACTTGGCCACTGCCATACGTGGATGTGTTTGTGGACAATGACTGAGACCAACTACTGTAAAAAACTTCCTGTTTCAGGAAATGTTTCTCCCTATGTATATCTGCAGCAGGGTCACAAAGTGTTTATCTCGTGCTACAGGGCCACGATAATAATAATGGTCAAGCACTGCCATCAGATATATGTCTTCAAATACACTGGAGTGATATATATTTTTGTGAGAAGAGCAGATCAGCTGATGACAGGAGGATTTGCAAGATGAAGGACACGATAGGAGGATTTAGGCATCCTTAGCTTAGTCAGCACTTCCCTCTTGAGAACAATGAACCAGATCTGGGATAAAATCATATCATAAAATCCCATAGCATAAAGATTTTAACTCTGGGTGCATTTCGCAGTAAATACCAAAGCAGGTTTCAGAGAAAACACATTTTTTCTCCTTATATGGTCTAGCCGTAAGTCCCAGTGAATACATTACTTGGGTGCTTATTCTGCTCCCATGTAAGATAAGCAACAGGACTTAGGTCGTTTGCAAACTTTTCAAAAGTCACTGAAAATTGAACTAACATGCTCAAGTATACAACAAAACGCTTTTGAAGAAAATCCCCACCCTCTATGCTCTCAGGATTTAAAAACCCTCCTTCCATAAAGTCAGAGGGTGCGTTCCAGTCGGGAGGTGGCTTCCAGTGGTGGAAGCCGACTGGCTGGGAGTGAGGGTGGAGCACGCAGGAGCTGGCTGGAGCCACCACGCTGCCTCTGCCTCCTGCCCACCATCACTGCATCACCCAGAGCAGGGCAGAACCCAAAACACGTTTTCTTCACTCCTCCATTCCCTTTCTGCACACGCTATTCTTCTTGTGTATTTAATATGACTGACTCAATGCCCCTTGTCCTGTTATGCAAACTCTTTGAAATAAAATGCAGTGGAATTAAAGAAAATAAACAGCTAAATCTCAGGGTTGAGTTTTCACTCAGGCAAAACTCTCTTGTCAATGTGCAAAATAAGTGGGGAGGAAGCTGTTTATTAGGACACAAGAACTGAATGCCACTCAGATCATGGCTTTCACTAAAGAGGTAGAAGACTTGAAGTTCATAGAGTTGTGAAGCAGCTCTGCCTTCTCATATCCGTGATTCCCTGAGCTTAAACCAGTATTGCTTCCTTGTCTGATAGTAGAATTTGACCCATAGCCCTATTTTTAAAGTGCTGGTCTACTTTGAAAAAAATTTTGTTTGAAGAAAGTATTTTCTTATTTAATAAAAATGTCTCCATATGTTCATCATACCTGCTGATCATCAGTGCAAGGGCACATTGCCCTGGGAAGGCATTAGATGCATCCTTCCTCTCCCGGGCCACTCACAGGCCATGCTTTCTGGGATGGCTACAGGCACTTCTCTAAACATGCTCTTGTAAGATCACACTTGGAAAAAGCAAAATTCCTGGCCTACCCATAGTACCACAATGACAGTTCAGAGACAGCTTGAGGCCAGGTAGGCAAAACTGAATGTTGCTGCACACAGGTCAAAAGGCCATTTAAAATTCATCCTCCTATCCGCAAGTCAGAGCAAAGCATCGAAGAAAAAGAGCACAGAGAGGCCTCTAAAACCAGGGCTCACTGCTTTTGACACCCTTACTTTTGCTTTTGTTGAAAAATAAAAACAAAAATTATTTATCCCTCAAATGGAGACCATCCCTTCTTCAGCAGAACCAATCAACAAGGTCATCATAATTTATTACATTTGACATACTGTCTCCATAGGCAAAGCATACTTTGTCCATATGCAGCACTAGGCTTGCTTTTGCTAAAAGCCGGCACCTCAAAAGATGCAGTGGCACTTTAGAGAAGTCCTCTTCTTAATTTTTCTTCATCATATCCTTGATACATTCCCATAAATGTGGTCATGGTCTAGTTAGTAGGCTGTGCCCATATAGGAATAAAGGGGTTGATATAACATAGACCTCATTTAATCTACATCAAATAATCGCAAGACTCAAATCAAAGGATTAGCTCGGGCTATAATATGTATTCTGGTTGCTATTGCATGCTCAGGATCATTTTAGACAGGTTTCTTCACCTCTGCTGTACTAGGCAAATCCATTTTGCTGTGCCAGCATAAAACTGGTAACAAGAAGAAAGAACAGAACTGCTACCTCTGCAATGAACACAGCCACACATCAGATTCCTGAACCATGTTATTTTCTACATTCAAAAATCTTAGCAAATAAATCCCAATGGTGTACACATATAAGTCAGGAAATGGGTAGAAAGGAATACAAATTCAGTCTCCTCTTACCATTGTACACTTCTTCATATGCATGTATTATAATCCCAGTAAGGATACAGAGTCTTACGTCATGAAACTTCTCCAAGGTTATATTGGAAATCAGTGGTGGATACTTCAGATGTTTACTTTAAATAAAGCCACTTTAATTTTCCCCATAGGCATTTGCATGTGTAATGGCAGAAGTTGGGTTTGAATATCACGTCTCCCAGCATTAAAAAAAATCAAGGACAGAAATCTAAGCCAAAGGGAAATAGGTTCCTGATACTGACGCCTTTAGAAGTCTCCTACCCACCTATCAAATTCTGGGGTGACTAAGGGGAAGGGCATCCAAAATGCCAAAGCTCTGCTGCTTTTCTGTAAACAACTCCCAAAGTTCATATGCAGTTCATGTCTTTTTATAACACATATTTAGACAGTCATGGTTTTGGCAATTTTCTGTATTCCGACTGCTGGGCATATTTCTGCACTACGGCACCTGCTGTCTTCTAGTGTTCATTCTGAAGCACTGGTGACATGTGTCAGCAGACACTTACTCTCTCTAACTGGGGGTGCAGGCATGGCTATTTTTAGTTGAAAGAAATATCACTGATCCTGGAGAAGATGATCACTCTAGTAGCACTGGAATTTTTCTCTAACAGTAGAGAAAATATTTGTAGAAGTAAATTGTCAGGACATTCAGAGATGATGCTAAATTGGACACAAATATTTGTGTTTCTCTGGTTGCACTGAAGGGAAAAATGCATACCCTAAATGACATAAAAAATCATCTGAGTTACTTCCAATTTATTCAAGTGAAAAAGCATCAGAATTAGATTTATATAGCCAAGAAGATCTGTTCTGGAAGAACATGGAATGAATGCTGTGGGGACATAAGAAACAAAATCTTTCAAAGTAATGTAAAATTAAAGCAACTTAGGATTTATTTTTTTTTTCTTTTGAAGAATGGATTACTAATCCTAATATCCTGTCCAAATTTAGATTTACATTAATACTATTCCATAGAACAAAATTCCTGCATCCGATTCAAATACATGTTGCTTACCACTAGAAGGTTTTGCAGCATTTTTGTATTCTCTGGCATAATCTTTTGAACACTTAGTCCTTCCTATCGTGTATGAGTTGTATAATTTCTTTAATTGCTTATTGTTATATTATGCATATTAATACATAGGTAGAGTGGCCTCTCAAGTAATTTATGAACTTCGTTGTATCATCTCCTGTGTTTATATTACTGAGGCCTGAAACATTTGAGCAGCTGCACATACGAAAAAGCAATGGTAGAGGTAGCTGCCTCTTCACAAGTGCCTTGCTTTTGTTCAGCCAGCGACAATTTGACTGAACAGAGGTTCTTGGTTAAATTTTCTGTGTTTCTCTGACTACGCTTGTATGCTATCAGAACAAACATCAATAACTAGAGAAGAGATCACTAACTGGGAAGTTGAAAATCAGGGGCAATGCCACTGAAAAACAAACTGGGAATGTCAGAATCGCTCCTCCTTTTATCTGAAATGACAAGAGTACGGTACAAATATGTTCAACAACTGATCCACAGAGGCAAAACTGTGTCACATACCCTCTATATTTTGCTACTGCAGCACATTCTAAGAAGCTAGTTACTTTTGCCAAAATGGGATCTGCGAATCTCCCATCAGTGTAATTGAAATTTGAGCAGACAGACAACCTGGAATATTTGGCTTGTTTGTCACATAAAAGCAGTATCTTATGTTCTTGTCCTTAGTTTTCCTCCTCCTAAGAATTATATTTTATGCGGCAGACAGAACTTAATGAATCAGCAGTGCTCTGCCTGGTGCTCTGGCCAGTGTGAGAGTGCTAGGAGGGCAGCCGGGTCCCTTTACCTGACTCCCACGTACTCCAGCTAAAGGATGCACATGTGTTGCACTGAACTTACTCACTGGCCTGTGAGCTGGACTTTGCCCACCAGACCAGTAACTGGACAGGAAGAATCTGCCTCCTTTCCTGACAGGTGTAACTACATTTCTTTGTGAGACAAAGTAATTTCAATTTAACAAGACAGAGCACATATTTCTTTGGCTAGATGTTACCTTCTCGCTATGGATAGATGCCCGTCTTGATTTTATTAGCTTTCACACAGCTTTTAAAAGAGTGAAGAAAGCGGGGGCTGTGAACTTCTCTGCAGTATCTGGTGTGAAAAAGATAAGCAGCTCATTGTTCCCTTCAAGCTGGATGCAGCAGACTGTGATAAAAATGTCTCATTTCTCAGAAAGGTTTTTCTATACTGAGTTTTGCAGGGGAAGTCACAGTTCTCCTTGCTCATCACAGATATAAGGCCTGCAGGAAGCTTCTGAAAGGGCTTGGGATGCCTTGGGATCCTTTCATTTCAGATTGTCAGCTGCTGCAATAGCTCCCTACATGTCCCAAAATTTTGAACTTTGATTTGCTTTCTTGATGTCTCACTGAAAAAGGGTTAGGAAAGTTCAGCTCACATGAAGTAAAACCTAAAGTATAACAAGAAAAAAAATCACAGTGAGAAATCAATGCAGTTATAATTGCCAATCCTGTATACGGGTTTCTCCATTTCTTGACTCAAGAGGTTCACTGACTTTCACCTTTCCTGATACCTGAGAATGAAGCACATCTTGTCCAAATTACTTCCAAAATATAATCAACATGTGAAATATATTATGTTTTCTCGCTATTTTACATTAGTACTGATAATCTCAATGTAAATCAAGCCCACTCTATTCATCTTAATTATTTATGACTGAGAAAGGAATGAATTAAAATCAAAAAGCTTAGAACACCATATCAGACCTGAGTATAATTTTTTCTTTTAAGGGAGTGATTCAATAAAATTTAAGACAATTGTATTTTTCCCCCAAGTGGGACTCTAAAAAAGAAAGAAAAACAAAAAGTCAGTCTTGTGCTAAGAATTGATGTGACAAGTTTAATCCTATAATTATCACTTGTTTAATGTTGAGGTTACTATGCTTGAAAAAAGCATGCTGAGAGAAAGCTAGAGAAATAAGGAGAAAAAATGAGATTTGTTTAATTCTGAATGTTCTGAGTTTACTACATTTGTAGTTCCCATAATATAAATTGCATTGTCTAACATCTGCTCGCCTCTCAAAATGGAATTATTTCATGCAGCAGGGCACAACCTTTGGCAGGATTCTGATTAGCTGGAGAGAGCTATTCACTTGCATCAAGTGAAGTGAACAGAGTGCTGGCATGAGAAATCAAAGGGAATCATTACTGGTATGTGGAAAAGGAGCTACTTTATTTAATACTCGTTATGTATTACTAGAGGCTTTATCATGGCATATGCCTAATAAAACTTCATTAATAGACTTAGGTACTTGCAAATGTTTGACTGGAGAATTCCAAACTGTTGGATGGCTCCAACGTGAGTTGAATAAATCAGAAAACAAAACTGAGCTCTATTGACCACTTCAAATGAAGTTTTCACAGTGGAGGACCTGCTACTCCTGTCACACTGCTCGGATTCAGTGTGACAAGGAGAGATATCATGAGTCATCTTAGTTCTCACAGCAGCCCCTCGTAAGCAAGACAGGAATACAGAGTGGCCATCCATGCAGAACACAGGAACATAGACATGCACCTCACCCGCCCCCGGCACGGCTGGGCAGCAAGGTCACGCATCACACCAAGGGTCATCATGTTCATTCTAAACTTCTGAAAACTGAATGGGAGCAAGCAGGGCCATGGCAGCTATCAGGCTACACTGGAAAATATTACCTTATAAAGTAGGTTGTTAGGAAATGCTGTTTTGACATCAAACAAGGTAACTAGTATTATTGCTTGCTTTAGTTCAAATCAAAACACTGGTATTTGACAACAGACACCATATTGTGTGATATCGTATTTTTTTATAATGAATACAGAATACAAACAGCCTACTGCTCTCAGAAGGCTCCTTGCCTGCTCTGATGCACTGCCCTGGCCTAGGTCCATATCAGAGGCTGGAGTTCCTTGCTCCATTTCCAAATGAGCTTTCTATATCATTATTATTTTGCCTCCTCCCTCTCTCCCACATCAAACTCAATTAACCAAAGAAGTAACTAAGCAGTTCTCCAGGCAATCCAGGGTGAGGTATTGTGTTCACATTACAGAATTAAAATGAGATGTAAATCTAGAACTCTCAGTACTGTAATGAGAAGCTGCAAAATTTCATCTCTTCTGAAGCAGAAAATGCAAAATTGTTATTATAGAACTTGGGTGTCTAATCAAGATAATACAGTGCTGAAAAAAGAATATCATCAAGATCATGCAGAACATATACAAGTAATGAAATATAGTTGCAGAATATACACTGAAAGTGATTTAGTATTTATATATGGCTAGAACACAAATTCATTTTCTGGTCCTGGGAAGAAAAAAGGAATAGACTCCTCATACCTACCGTGCACAATTCTGTTTTGCTTCTAGTTTGGTACAAATTAACCAATATTAGTTGAATTTGTTCAATTCACTAAGAAATATTTTATTTTAACATGATAAAAGCAGACAAAATGAAAAATACCATTTTCTGTTTGCTTACCTGGAATACCTTGGTGAGAGAATTTCCTACTGAACTGGGTGACTTTTTGGTATATGTTTTGCTTTTTTGGTTTTGTCTTTTTTGTTTTTGGCAAACAAGTAGTCTTCAGTGTTTTTACAGCAGTGGCTATTACAGAAACTGTTTCTTGCCGTTCTTATCTTGGAGGGTGGACAAAATAAACAAACTGAAAATAATACTACAATGAACAGTAAATGATGAATGGATTACAGTACAAAAAACAGTGTAAAAAGGAAGACAAGCTTAAATATTGTTGTGTATGAAAGAGATGAAAATAATACAAGGATGAGAATAAGTAAAATGATAGGCTGGAACATCTGGGAAAGTAAATACAAAGAGAACAGTCAATTAACGGAACAGCAAGTCCAAAGTTTCAACAAAAATAAATAGTGAATTAGACTATGCTTGTGGAGGGACCAGCCCACCTCCCAGTGGCTTAAGTAGGAGTTCTGCATGGTCTAGCCCTGAAAAGATAAATTTCACTATTTCTATTACTCTTTTAAAGAAAATACAAATTATTTTACTCTAAAATTGTATAAGACCATGCAGTGCTCTATCTTCAAGTTAATGGGAGCTCTACAAGCTCAGAGCTATTGCTAGATCAGAAAGTGAGCATGCTAAATGCCTTTTCTGTTTGATTTCATGCAGTACATGTATAGTAATTGATTAGCTTTAAACTCACTGCGTCTGTGACTTTCTGATACAAGGAAACAAAAGACTAATTAGTTGGCATATGAATAAGAAATAATAGCTTTCAGCTTCACTTAGCAACTATTCTGTCTGCAAACTAGCAGGACAGCACAAAGTAAACTAACACAATAAGAGAGTTACTAAAACACTAGGATAATATTATGAGCAACAAGAGTATTTGTCAATTATAGAATTACATGGTAATTTTCATTTCACATTGCAAAAGAAAATAGACAAGAATGAGAAAGGATTTTACTCCCTAAACCCAATCTGGAACAACTGCATGACATGCAGGATGTTTGCCGGCCCTTTCCTTCAGGGAGGAGAGGCAAAAAAGAACTGCAGAAAAGACACGAGTCACTGCTACCTGGCAGCAGCAACCCACTACCAATCAACCAGTGATGCAGTCGGTTTCAGCAGTTCTTCCATTCACACACTGGAGTTTGGTTCTTTGACTCTTAAGAAACAGATTTTCACAGTTTACTTTTTCCCATGGTTTGTGATATCTTTATCATTTTGGCAACTGAATGTTTCCTCTCCTTTTTAATTATTGGGTCTTTCTTTTTATTCATTTAGCAGAAAATCCACTACAAATAAAACAAACATGGTCATTTTCATTTCTGTTGTGAAAATACAAAAATAACACTGACAGCAGTTTCACAGCATTGCCTCATGGCAAAACTTGTCTGCTCTGCCTTTCTTTGTGATTATGGCACAGTTCTGGCAAATGCAGTTGCAAAACCAGAAGAAGGAATCTTCTATCCCTTACAGCACTCATCAACTATGGTATTATTCTTTTAATTTCAAGGATACTATACTTAGTCATTGTTCACAACGGAATACTGATGGAAAGAGGTTTTGTATGGTCAGCTGGGCATTTTAAATAATTCAGAACATGGAGATTTCTGTCGACTGTCTAACATAACAACTTTAATGTGCCATACATCAAATTTTAAGCTTAATTTATTTGGCAGAGCCTGTTTACCTGTAGGCCGTAATAAGTAAAAGTCTACCTGACTCACTGACAAAGGTTCATCTGCACTTCGGTCATCAGATGACTTTGGAACTTCAAGTCTGTCGATGAAAGTCTGGAGCTCTTTCCTGAATGCCTTCATCTGCGCGTTGATCCGGTACAGAAGTTCATGCTCACGTATTCTGCTGCCATCGTCCTCTTCATCGATCAGTCCAAACAGATCCCCATTAGCTACAAATATTCTTGCCTCCGTTATGATGGTACTCGTGTCAGAAATCAGACGATCTATTGTCTTGCCTAGTCGCTCCGCTTCAGAGCGGATGTCCTTCATCTGCTGCCTGTCGGTGAAGCTCTTCTGCCACCCACTTGGTGAAGGATAAAAAGACCTCGTGGGTGTCAGGCATCGGATATTTCGTACCTCTTCAGAGTCACTTTCCCCACCAATGGGGCCTTCCCTTTTGCGGTGAGGGGGGCGGGAATCATCATCGCTTTCTTTTTTTCCTGCATCGCTCTCAGCATCACTGTCCCTAGGACTGCCACGGATCCCAAGATGAGAGGCCAAATCATAGCGCTGCATGTTGGACATTAATACTCTGTTCTCGTACTGCAACTGCATGACTTTGCCACTCAGCTCATTGATTTGCATTCGTGCAGCTTTTAGCTCCTCCTGTAGTGCTTCTGTTTTGGCATTATCATGGTGCCTAGAGCTCTCATGGGCTCCAGATTTGTACTTATATTTGTTCAGCTCAGCTGTTATGCGCTTGTTTTGTTCTTCCAAATCAGCTAAATTTCTCCTCAGCAATTCTGTCTCATCTTCTACTAACTGCAAATGCTGTCGCAGTTCTGACAGGGATTCACTCTGTTCTCCCAGGAGTGGATTAGAAGTCCCTGAGAAATCATCTCCTCTTAAATCATCAAGCTCTGCCTTTAGTCCTCGGTTTTCTACTTCTAGTTCCACTATTTTCCTCCCAAGAATATTCGCTTCCTCCTCCACAAGTCTCAATCGAAGCTTGAGTTCAGCTTCTCTTGTAGTTGGTGGCCCACCTGCTTCACCTTTTGGCAAGGGACTGTCCAAATCCCCATAAAATGACCTATATTTCTGCAGCTCATGCTCAAATCTATCTTTCTCCTTATCAATCTTAGCCATTTTTTTCCTCATCAAGGCCGCTTCCTCTTTGACAAATTGCAACTGGCATTTCAGGTCTTCATTATCGTCCTTAGGAAAAAAGAAAAAGAACTACTTGAAGAAACATGATGTAAAAAAGGAGACCTCCAGTGGATGATCTTAAATTACAATATTAATTATCAAAAGTACTTAGCCTTAGCTACTAAGAGATTTCATTACAATCTTTTTTTCATTGATAAGCAAATTAAACACAAATACATATTTAAAAAAGAAGAAAAGAGGTAGAAAGCCTATAGAACTTCCAATTGAAAGTCTAAGCAGTCCCCAGAAAATAGCTTATTGAGGCCCCTTATAAAAACAAAATGTATAGTTTCTTGACGTGCTCTACATAATAGTAAAAACAGTGTGACTTTTTAAAATTACATACTCCAATGTCAGGTAACTAAGACCTGCACCACATTATGAAGTCTTTGAAAATCCTGAAACCAGTATGCAAAATGCCTATAATATTGATTGAGTGGTGCTCCCATTTATTTATTTTGCCTAAAGGACACAGTACATGAAAGTTGGTGGGCTCTGCTGCAGTGCCAACAGTTTATTTAGATGGGCCTTGACACAGTCATCTGACACAGTACTTGGGTCACAGTTCTCCATTTTACAGCATGCACAACAATAAAAAGCAAAGTAAACAAGCAAGGGACATCCAAATCTACAGATCACTTCCATATAATCCCTCAAGCCTCAACATGAGCATCCGCGGTGCTGTTCTCTTAGCATACCTCTGTTGGTGTCTGCTGTGACTTTTTTTCTGATTTTTGCAAGTCTTTGCTCCCTCTTCTTTTCAGTGATTGCTGCAAAAACAACATAATTAGATGTGCTGAGTATCTCTCTAAAGACATATACAATTCAGTCACAATTTTTTAAAGTATAGTGAGCCAAGCGTAATTACAGAGGAAATTATTTCTTGTAATCCTGGAGTTATCAAATATAGAGGCTCGAGAAAAAAAGCTGTCCAAAGACAACAGAGCAGGAAAGTCACACTAGTAAAGTATTGGTGTAAACAGGCTGTTACAGTTCTTTATTCAACACATTTAAGACTAGCACATGATGAATGCTTAACACGTCAGAAAGGTAGAAAGCCAGAATCTCAAGTTGTAACTTATAGATGGAAAAGCTGAGAAAGGCAGTGAAACCCAGCATTATTCTTGCCCATTTGATTGCATTTTACTCTCAAAGGGGACAAGACATTTAAAGAGAAATCTACTCCCATGAGTGGCCTCAGTCCATGTAATAGGGAAGCTACAAGAAGCAGTGTGCCCTACAACAGTACAGACTTCACTCACCAAGTTCCTGCCTGCTGAATCTACAAGTAAATATTTCTCTGTGTCCTGACTACAGGTTACATCTACAGCTTGCAGTGTGTTTTGGTCACACCTCTACTTGATACACATAGTAGACAAATTCTGTTTAGCCAAGATCACCTACAGGTGTCACTGGTCTTGTTCTGATTCTAGAACATACTCTACATACTCTCTAGCTATAGTTTAGAGTGGATAGAAATACCAGATGTGTTGTAAACAAGTTTCCTGATACTTTAGCCTTTTTTTTTTCTGTTCTTTTGTTGTCTGCAAACAAACCTGGATATACTAGTTATTCAGCAAGGTTACCTGAATCTTTTAGTTAATTAATCCTTACTCATGAACTATCTACAGACAAGCTGTGTGCTCTTCAAAGAGCAAGACAAATCTATAAACTCACACAACATTATTTTGACTATTCCATCAGAATACTAAAAAGTCAGAGAAAGATGATTGCATGAATAATGGAAATCAAGTCGGCTCCTGCCTTCCGCTCTGCACTTATGCCCCTTCTGCATTTTTACAATCTTTGGATGGCAAAGAGGGATCAAGAATCTCCCATGTCAAGAATCTCCCATGTCTTTCCCAGTCAGTCCTTATTTTTCACACAGAACAATCAGGAGAAAAGAAAATAATGGAAAAAGAAAAAACTGTTACAATCCTTAGATATAAGAGGTAATTGCTAAGTCAAAATGTAAAAAAAAAAAGGAGTAATCTTAGACCAAGGTAAAACAAACATCACTAAAAACAGGCTTTGTCACTTCCGTGTCTTGTGCTAAGAGTGTATGAACCTCATTGCAAGTTTCTGAATGTTTTCCATCAGGTTGCTGACCATAACAGAGAATGCTCCTGCTTGAGAATATGTTAATGAGAGTATTAATATACTGTTGATTCAATACTAAAGTCATTTCTGAAATGTTGAGGAGAAGAATCTCTGTGTGAATATTTCCTGAACTTCAGCCAAACTTTTGCAATATTTAAACAGCTATAAACAGCTCCAGGTAAAACCACTGCAAATAAAGTTCTTCATAATACTCCTTCAGGGAAGCATGAGATCTGTAAACCACAAAATTGATCTTTTTGGTGCTGATATACGCATTACTGAGATGAAGAAATTAAAGTATTTGTGAAAAAAGTGTCTTTGCCTGTCACAGTGGCCAGTATATTTAGGAAATTAACAAATTTATCTTGCCATCTAGAGGATCTTTAGCATATGTACTCTGTGCGAAGCATAATTTTACATGGTTAGGTAGAAATATCTGAAGTAGCAGTAATGAGCCAACTCACAAACTGCAACTCTGACTCTGTGTCATCTGGTTGGACAAAACGCCCCTAGTAACAAACAAAACAAAAGAAAAAGAAAAGCTTAAGAAGCACCAACACATGATGAAGCTCTTTTGATTTATTCTACTCTGATTCTGTGTCACCAAAGCAAAAAGGAAAGAAATCCTGCTTTTAAAATAGAATGCCCCTGAGTTAAAAAACAAATGGAATATCCAGTAAAAATCTCCTAATTATGGGTAACAGAAAGTTCATTAGTGGACAAGTGGTAGCAGAGCAAACTTACTGTCAACACTCAATACAGATTGTCATTGTGATACCTACCACCACAACCACCTTCCTCTGAGATTATTCACTAGCAGAGGAGCCTTTATGCCACAGAGAACTGAGAACCGCTCACTGCCTTGCGCCAGCCAGAGAAGAATCCAACTGTTCTATAAAAGTGAATCCACTTCTACTTAGTAGGAATTAAAATCTATTCATAATGCTCAGGGAACAGACCAAACCTGCATTTTGTATATAACCATCCTGTGCATCATCTGCCCACTGATGCCAACTGTCCTTTCTCTTTTGCAGACCATCCTCATAATAAACACTGAACTCTGTGCACTATTCCCTCCAAAAGAAAAGTGAGTGCCAAAGAAATGACTCACATACAAACATGAGCAATAACACAGGAGATGGTTTCACAAGGGGCCTTTGGCTCAAAATCACTATAGAATTATGCCTGAAATAAGAATAAAAATAACCTTACATTCAGCATCAGAACTAATGGATCCATCAAGAATCTCAATTACTTTTTTTGTCTCTTGCAGATACGCTGAGTACACTCAGCAGGTACAATAGTAAAATCAATCAAAGATCATTAACATCTTAGCTGGATACCCACGACTCACAGGATTCTAGAAGAAACCAAAAAGGATATAAAAAATAATTACAATAATTCTCTTTTTTTTTCCTTTTAAAATAAAATAAAGTTTAGGGATCCAGTCTATAAACAAAATAATTCTTCTTCAAGGTCACCATCAATTGCTTTGTTGAAAAATTGGTATGGGCATATGGAAGGATTCTTTTTTTTTTTAACTATGAGGAATACAATTAATTCTGAAAGTAGAAGTCAGAATTGGCAAATTTATAAAGAGTTAGGATTTCAGAGGTGCAGCTTCTTCCTATGTATTACCACTAGAAAATTCCCTTTTCAAATCAGTTAGCACTACAAACTTCTTTACATCAGACCCTTGCCAACACCAGCCACTGGTAAAATAACTAGGGGATAGTTAAAATATATTTCTGCTTTATTAACTAAATTCCTCCTATTCATCTTGCAAGGCTCAGCATCTTTTCAGATATAATGAGGTTCTGAAATGCTGAGCTGCAGCTTCTTTTCAGATGATAACAACTACAGGAAAAGGTATCCTATGATCATAAAAAGAGGTGAGAGAACAGAGAAATCTCTTTCTTTATGACAAAAGTTCCTTTTCATAGTCAGGACAGTAACATTTTAATTGTAGCAATAGTTGTATCTATGTGTTGATGACACACTATTTTTTATTCTACTTTACTTGAATTAAAACAAGCCATTCACAGAACCGGTATTATTCTCCAGTGAAATGATGCTGTTTAGCAGCATAATTTTATAGCAGAAAACAGTGAAGAATATATACACAATTCAATTGGCAGGATAATTTGGGTAAGCACATTAGACCCATCTGGAAGTGGCATATAATCTCTTTTCTTGTAAAAAACACCATGAGATAATTTATAATCATTAGAGGTTAAGATCTTAGTTGCACATCTCATCTGATAAATGACATCTTCAAAATTGCCGTGCCATAACATCATGTTAGAGCACTGAAGCAATACTCATACTAAACAGAGAGTGTCACTTATCAAGCGCTATATCCTGTAACCTCTCAATAGTACATTTCTTAGGCTTTTTTTTCCAGAGGGATATTTAGCAATTTACAACAGCTATCCCTTTATCTTTTCATCTCAAGCCCTGCCCATTCTTTAAACAAGCCAGTGATTCAATTTTCAATATGTTAAAGAAGTTATGGCTGCTAATGAGAAGAAATGCATCAAGGCAAAAAAAAAAAAAGACCTTAAGACCTTAAATTCAAATAAATATAGGACAAAACCAAAAACAGCAATCCAACTTGCATGTTAATCTTCAGATTATGCCTGCCACAGAGTACTATTAAAACTGTCTGCATCTTCCTTATTTTGGCATATTAACATTTGAGAGGACAAATAATTGACTCTGCTACTACCATTTAGAGAATATATTTGCTTAAAAGTTTTACATTTTGTCACCTTTAACACAATTCTCTATTTCATATAGTATACTGAAGTGCCACCTCAATGATAGTAGAAACAAATCTGACCGTCACAGTCTAGAAGTAGTTTTGAGAGCCATTTGTTATAACATTAATTTTGCAGCCATGATAATTTTTCCTTCATATCTCTTAAATTATTTTCAATTTAGTGTAATTATGATAAAAAAGAGAAAAGTAAAAATGATAAACATAAGATTTTTGCTCTACCTGATTTGTAATGCTTATCAGACAGTTTTACAGTTTTAATAACCTTGAACCAAGTTACACATCTGCAGGAGAGAAGTAAAAAATGCATGTAAGACTTTCTACAAATGTGAAGCTCGAGAACTGTTCAAGTAATAATGAAATATTCCAACAGTGCTAGGGATAATAATACTGGTGCATTACCATTTATTGTATAATGTGTGCTTGCGTCTGGGAGTTAAGGAGGTAAAACTGGGTCTGGTCTGACTGTTCTAGCACTCACAGAGGGCAGCACACATGGGGCAGAACATCTAGCACATCTAGCAACACCGAGCAGTTCTCATTGTCTAGACCAAACCACAGATGATACTTGCGTGAGAGGCACTCCAGACCATACTGCCCAAAATGGGCAATTCCACTGTGCTGTTCATCTGATGTCTTACTAGAAATGCTAAGCACTTCTCAACACCAGATGGTATGAAATCCTTCTGCTGCTAGCCTTAAACTGCAAGTCAATGTGCGGTCCTAACAACTCCTGGGATGCTGAGCTTCTCAGAGCATAAAATGATCTGAAATCTACTGTATCATAATTCAGTGCAGTAGTCATACTAACATGCTCTGCTGAGTTGCAAAGCTGTAAAAGGAACTCAAGTTCTTGCTACTTGATCCTAAACTAATCGATTTTTCCCTGCAGTTAAAAAAAAAAATCCTAAAAAAAACATAGCAACATTTTCAAGAGACTTTGGTTACATTATTTTATATTTCAAACTCGCCTCTAGTTTAAATGATGTAAAAATCAATGTGAGGCACCTCAGCAAGAATTCCCATCACATAAAGACTTCTATGAGTACACAGAGCTTTCTTAACAGCCTTTCTCCTCTCTCAGCATGCAAACCTGCCTCTGTTTGGCCAGAGTGATCATGATCAGGGAAATGAAAATATGATTTAAGACTTATTTCTGCATTTTCCCTTCATTCAAGTAGGAAGAATTCTGAAATCTACACTTGATCTAGAAGCCTGAGTAGTGGACAGGAGATATTCTGTTAATAGGGAGAGAAATCCATCTGCCTTGTGTCTGCAATCACCTTTCTGTCTTCCAAGTATAAGGAAGTGTATTCTTTTTGTCTCCTTTTCATCTGTGTTTACTTGGAAAAACTCTGTTGTAATACTAACAGTCTGCAAATTGGCTGAAAAATGTTTTCCATAATATGACATAAGAGGAAACTTAAAAGGTGGATGGGAATTGGGGTTATTGAAAAAAAAGAGACTCAGTCTCTGCTGTGCAGTCAAGGTGATACCAGTGTGATCATGTTACAAATTAAAACTGAGTTTTAATCTAAACTCTGCTGTGCAACTTAAACAAAGGAGGTTCTCTGTCAAACGGCAGAGGCTAGAAGTAAAAATTGAAGGAAGCCATTTTAGCAGTTTGCACAACCCCATAGCCACCTTCCTCACTGTATGAGGTATCAACCTGCCCTCCCATTACCCTGCACCCAGTATTTCCATAAGGCAAAGATGGACACGAAGGGAAGAAGAACAAGAACACTGTGGCACTGGCTGGAGTGGAAAGGGGCCAAGGATTGCCCTAACTACAGCAGGCTCAGAAGACTTCTGAATACTCTTCTTTAAAAGTTCTCCTTGCTAGGATTCTGAAATGAAATTTGACAGTTTTCAACTCATTATAAATATTTGATCACTGGGATGCATTTTTAACTAGCTATCATGAGCAAACATCCGACTCTTTAGCATTTATCACAAATGTCACCAAACCAGTAGATCACCTGCAAATTAACACCACAGCAGTTCTAATGGGGTCACACAGGAATCAATTTGCGGTCCTATACTAATTAACATTTTTTAGTTGCTGTCTGGAAGAAAACAAAATAATCATGCATAAAAGCCACAGATAGAATAAAGGCTGGAAAATGTTAAACATAAACAGGAGGCTGGAAAATGTTAAACATAAACAGGACAGTTACTGACAGAAACCTGGATACAATAAGATAATGTATTTTAACAAGACCAAAAATAAATATTAATGTGGAAGGACAAGGAGTGAAATCTATGTTTAGACATTAGCAAAACAGGATAGAGAAAATATCTTGCAAATCACCATCTCTGAAAAAGAGTATGGAATCACAGACATTCAAGTATAATTTTGTATCCAGAAAATTAGTCTCACAATATGCATGCCAAAATTAAGGATCCCTGTGTATTCCATAAAAATGGACAAGCATCTCCAGAGATTCAGCCCATCCTCAAACAAGTGGAATGAATCACTTGCAAGTAGCATTTATCTTTCTGCCTTGAGAAGGGCCAAATTTTTATTTAGGTTAACAGCTTAAGGTTTATAAGGCTAGATAATGGCTACTCCAAGCAGGTAGATAAAAAACAAAGCATTGATACTAGACTGTGAATGTTTTCAAAAAAACATCTGCTACCTGTTTGGCAACCTGTTTCTAGTTAATTCAGGTGAGAAGGGAGGTGTGAAATTTTAATTGCAATTGGAACAGTTCAGGAAGAGTTGGACTAAACTGTTCAGAGCTGTCAATGTTTAGCACAGACAGACCTGCATGCTTTCCTGAAATATTGGCATAAAGAAAATAGCACAGGAGTATTTATGAAAGTTATGCTGGAGGCCAGAAGTGATTGATCAAATATACCATCCTGACCTCCTGAATATATGAAGCTTAACTGAATTTGGGAGCACACCACCACCACTAATAGAAGCATGCCACACGGAACATGAACCTTTCAGTATATGCCTCTGTTTGCAAACCACCAAGGCAATGTTACATTTCAAAACTCTTTTCTGGGGCACTATTATTGGTTCCTATAATTAATCACTTAATCAGAGCTCTAAACTACTAGCATCTTTAGAAATTAAAATTATTCAGTCAAGCCTGTATTATAAAACACTCGTAGTAATTAGGCCACTACAATGTCATCATCAGTCATGCTTTAGGGGGATGCAGAAGTCTCTCATTACACATAACACTGACAGAAGCAGATGCACGGCAAATATCTTCTAAGCGCAAGTGCTCATCTGTGACCTAAGTAGGGAGCTCAGTGATTATCCTAACCTGGATTCATCACTGAGGTAGCCAAATTCACTTAACACAATCATACTAGCAAATTCAGCCAAAGCAAAATGGAATTCATATCCACAGGTCTCATTCTACACATCCCAAAATGTGCTGTTAATAACAGCAATGGAAAAAAATCACAAACTATATCAAATCACTCAACAAAAACAAACACTTCAGAAAAATATTCCCACAAAATCAATGCTCTTTACTTCAGAATAATAAATGTCAGTTTTGATATTTATAACTATGGAATATTATCAAGAGATGAATATGTTAAAATACTAGAGGCCTGCATTTCTTGATATTATGGCAAGTGCAAAATAAGGCTCTAGTCTGTAATGTCCGAACATCAAAAGCCTGGTGTTCTTGCTCGTAACTCAACACCAGAGATTCAGAAGAGCAGCCTGACTGATCCCAGATGGCAGCACACCCTATAGCTGGGTACTGTCCCCTTTATCGTACCACCTAAAAGCCCTCAGGATCACCATTCTGAAAAGGGAATAAATAGTACACATATCTGAGTTTTGTTGCATATGGCTCTGCTCTCTATGTTTCCATTTGAGGTTCTGCCAGTCTTTTTCACCTGTTTTATGCTGGAAAATGCACTGGTGTTACTCCCTAAGGACCTATGACTTGCTTCAGAACAGCCATCTGTAGTATGGCAAGTATCTTATTACTAGCTCTGGCAGCTGAGTTCAGCTGAGATACAGCAGCGCTTATCTCTATGGTGCTGCCCTCAAGCTCAACCTCACAGGGCAGGGATAAACTGTCTAGGGCTGTGGGACTCTGCTCAAGAGCTTTTAGGAGCACTGGCACATGAAAGACACATGGACAAAATCCATGTGCAGAATAACTAAAAAAATCTACTAGGACACAGAATGTCCAGGATTCTTTATTAACTGCATGCTTGTTATCAGTATCAGAGAATGTAAAACAAAAAAAAATTGATTTCATGAGTGCCTGCTGAAGAACTCAACACCATGAGAAAGGAAGCCCTGAAGAGAACAGTGAGCAAGCATGCACTAAACAAAAACAAAGCAATGGTAATTCTCCCTTCAATTTGAAACAAGCTACGCTTTGACCTTTAGGAAATAGACTCTAGGGTTTGCAATGCACCCTGCAAATGCTGTTTTTTCCAGGTGCTTCTTGAAGGGACAAGTGCACTGAAGCAGTGGGCTGACAGCAGTGGTGTAAGGAGCAAAAATATATACATATATTTTGCTTTTCTTCAAGGTTGTGGTGAGACTTTCAGCAAAAGATTATGACATTTGGTGCATATTGATTCCGGAACTCTAAGGTGTAAGTGTATCCAGACATCTGGATTAGCATTAAGAAAATTTCCCTTTCCTGCCTCTGTAAAGCCTTTCAGCTGATAGACACTTTGGAAAGTGTCTGGATTACCTATAAAACTAGAGAATCCTGGGCTACCTCTGTATCCTCTTCATGATCTCATAGCACTATGAAGAGGTTGAACTTACACTATTATCCCATCTCTTTCTTTAAGAAATTAAGCAAATTAAACAAATTGACTGGTTCTTCAAGGATAGCACTCCAGAGACTTACCAAAAGAATAACAAAATGGGTAGAAAAAAATTATGGTTGTGAATTAAAAAAAAAGAGAGAGAGAGAGAGAGAGAGAAAGAGAAACAGTTTATTACTATAATTATGGCCAACTTATTACTTGAGGAAAAACCAGGAACAAGAGAACCAGTGTAGATTATGTACTATTATAGATACAACTGTGAAAGGTAGCATGAGAGCTAATGTAAAGCTTGTTAAAACAAGAGTTCATTTTTATTAGGATTTTAAGTTACTTGGCATCTTTTTCTTTCATTTGAGTAGTCAGTTTGGTACCTCTTTGCTTAATATATCTTTTTGGACAACTAAATGTGCACTTGAATAAAAGTATGTTGAAACTGAGAAGGGCAAAAATGAAACTTGTCTCCTGAGACTGAAGACAATACAGATTCCTAATAAAAAAGACTTTTCCCAGAAAATAAGTAAACTTCTCAGGCTTACAAAGAGCACAGTGCTAAAAAAGAGTTTAGCAGATGACTTACTGTGAACCAAGCAGTAGGAGATCTTCCAAACTTTCCCACATTTGTTGGTATAGTATGGTATTTTGAAGGCCTTATTGAAGTCATTAGTTAGCACCACTGACCACTTGGGTAATAAGACGATAAAAAGAATAGTTCCTCCTTTAGCTCTCAAGGATCTCAACCATGCTCTAAGGTCTCTAGCAATAAAGATGCATCTCTTCCAGGCTACCCCTCTGGTTGTTCAGACTCAAAAACCATTTTCTCTGTGATAACAAGTTCCCAGCCACAACCTGTGTCACAGTCAGTGCACATTCACTTCTCATACAGGCACCTGGGCGTGCTAGTTCTGACGGCACTGCGGCTGCTCGCAGTTGCCCCTTGCCAGTTTTTCTCTGTAGTAGGAATTCACATGGCAGTAATGGATTGGATTTGCTGTTCTGTGTCTCACTTGCTATCACTTTTGGCTCCATACTAAGGCAGGGATCTTTGCCCATTTTTACATATCAAACGGATCACGAACTGTTCTCAGGATCTGATGCCAACCGGTACTTAACAACCCAGTCTACTTTCAGCTAAACTGCTAAATAGCCAAACTGGTAATACGGATGAGCTTTCTTACAGCTTCCTCCCAAACAGGTATGAACGCACCCAAGCTGTCAGTCAGGAATAGACTCAGCCCCAGCCTAGCCCCCCAATCATGCCCAAGCATTGAAGCAGCAGTAGCTTGCACAGGCCAAAATCATCCAAGGGATATGCTAGAAGTCGCAGGTTGGAGTGCGGGTCCTTGCCTTAGCCTGGTTTATTTTACAAAGATAACTGTTGACTAAGGAAAGCAAATCTGTAGCAATGAATAACTTTGAGAAGCAAGATCCAAGGGTAGAAATCATCTTAAGATCTGACTTGAGAAGAAGGAATAGGGGGGCAAGTCCTTTCCCTAAAACATAGTTCTTATGTGTTTGCAGGCTTATTTCTTATTCTGTCTTTAGATAATCATCATCATAACTTTTATAGAGGCTACCGTGAAGGGAGGGACTTTGATTTCATCTGCAGACTCTATATAGCACCAATAATAACAACTTTTATAGGGGAATGTACAAATCTAAGACTGTCCATATCCATTTCCAAAAGGAAGCAAAACAAAGTATCATTTCACTGGCAAAATAAAGGGATCGTCTCACCCTCCTCAAACTAGAGTAGTGTTTACAGATTAAAAGAGTTGATTAAACTTTATTTTGTGAAAGTTACATTCTTTTCTTCCTGCTTATGACATATACGACATGTCATTTTTGTTGCTGCTCTTTTATTATTATCCTATTAACAAGCAAATCTACCACTTCTGTTGCACAACTCTTGCAAATTTGAAGACTATTTAATAAGTATTCATGAAACAGCACCCTGGCTCAATGACTTTCTGAAGGAAAAAAAGGTTTCTTCTAGGCATCTTTTCTCATAAAGGGTCTTCACAGTATGGAATCTTTAGTTTTAATTTTTTTTTGTTTAATTACATATATTTTGGAGCTATATTTTTATTGACCATGTATCTCTGATTTTGATAAAGTGTTTGAAAATATTACTCAGATGAATTGCTGATGGCCCATACATAAACCTCATAAAATTATATTTTAGTTATGGGCAAACTACTTTTGAAATGTGTACCGTTTTTCCTGTTTACACCATTTTTAGCGACTGATCAAAATCTTTTGTAATTTGATTTGTTCTCCCATGATGTTTCTTTTCTTATATTCAAAGAATGATGCTGAAACAAATTTTTCTTATCTGGCTGACTGTGCAACTGATGAAAGAGATCTCAGTGTGTCTGAGCAAAGATGGCAGAGTAACACCCTCACAGATTATGAAGAGCATCCCTGCTGATTACTGTGTTTAAAGGAGCAAAATATTTGGGCTAGATATGAAACGTAACAGAATTCCACATAAGCTAAGTCTGACAGAAGTAAAGGTGGGTTCTGCATCTGCAGAGATGTGGTGCGGAGAGAATCACTGAGCTGAGTTTGGAGAGAGAAGACTGTTTTGCTTTTTACTATATAAAGCCAGGCAGACTTGTTTCTTATCTCTTTTAAAAGAAGTCTCTTTGTTATCTTTTTTTTTTCTTGTTTTTTCTTCTTCATTGAATGAAATAGAATGTTCATGAGGCAGCAAACTGAGAGTCCAAATCACAGAAACCCTCTGCCTAAAGTTACTGTTAGTAGCAGTGTTGCTGATAGACTTAACATCAAGTCCTCTGAAAGACCCAGGGAAGACCTGGGCCAGTAAGAAACTTGTAAATCCTCCACTGCTGCCATCTTGTGCCAGGAGTAAGTAAATTACTGTAAACCTTCAAAGAGTATAATTACTTCACTGATCCTACAATTCACCAGCCACTTCAGGAAGCACATCAACATCTCATCTCCCCCTAGCTTGTCTCTACTCCCTCCGTGACTAGCTCTTTGAAATAGGTGAGTAGCAGGCTCAAACTGAAGAGAAATGGAGCCATCGGGGGCAATTAGGAAGAGTCCTGGGGACAGTGTGATAGAGGAGGCTCACACTTTCCCTGGTAAAGCTGCACAACCAGAGATGCAACCCGAATGGCCTGTATGCAAACACCATAGGAAGCACACAGAAGCTGGAAATTCATGCAAAGCTATGGAGCCAAGATCTCGCTGCAGCCACAGAGACATGATGGGATAGATCACACAACTGCATGTTGACACAGGAAGAATGTCTGAGAAGGCAGGGGGGAAAAGGTTCTGCTCTGTGCAGAGCAGCTCTGAGCAGCTCAAATGAATTGAGATTTGCCTTATGGCAGATGATGGACCAATTGCAAGCTTATGGGTAAAGATCAGAAGCGTAGGGGACATCATTTTGGGTGTCTACCACAGATACCTCATGAGGAAGGCAAAATAGATGAAGCCTTCTTTAGACAGCTAGAAGATGCCACAGATTAGTGGCCAGCTACTAGAGGTGTCCTTCATGGATCACTGCTGCTTACTGTCTCTGTTAAGGACTTGGACACAGGATACAGTGCATATCAGCAAATTCACAGGTGATACAAGATTGAATGAATGAGAAGCAAACAGGGAACATTCAGAGAGTTAATTGGGTTGCTATTGAGAGGGAACTTGAAGTGCTGGAGAAATAGACTGACAGTAACCTCATGAAGTTCATCAAAGACAAATGCAAAGTCCAACACGTGGGATGGAGTAAATCAATGCAGCAGAATACAGCAGTACATATTAGATGTCCACTGGATAGAAAGCAGCTCTGCAGAAAAGAACCAGGCTGGGGATCCTCATGGACAACAAGCTGAAAATGAGTCAGTAATGTGCCTTGTCAGGACTGAATGCTAACTGCATATTGGACTTTATTAACTTAGACATTTGTCAAGACAAGAAATTTGTGATACTATATTTGAAGACACTGTCATACTGGGACAGGTCGAGCAGAGGACCACCTAGATGATTAGGAGGCTGAAGCACAAGACATACAAGGACAGATTGTTAGTTCATTCTTAAGAGGAGAAGGCTCAGGGCAGATTTAATTATTGTCTTTGGCTACCTAATGGAAAGGTGCAGAGGAGACTGAGAAATATTCTTCTGAGAGATGTATAAGGATAGGACAAAAAGCAATTGGCACAAAGCATAACATAGGAAAGTCTGATTAGATATTAGGGAAAACATTTTACAATAAGAATGATCAAATACTGGAATAAGCACCCAGAGAGATAGTGGAATCTGCTTTCTTGGAGATAAAGTTTTCGGGAACCTGATCTAAGCTGGTTCTACTTTGAGCAGGGGTTTGGACCAAATGAACCTCCAACCTAAATGATTGGTCTCTTCTGATAAATGAATCTATCTGGAAAACAAATAAAATAAAACAACAAAAAAAGCAGGACAAGAGCATAAACAAACCAAGTAGGTTTACTTCTGAAGAGTACAGGTGTTGATTAGCATTCTGTAACACCAGCTAACAGGTAGTTAGTTTTATCATTCACACTTTTGCTGAACATCCTCGAACTATGTAAAAATTCCTAATAATCGCCGTGCACAGAATGTTAAAAACTAGTATGAGAAAAAGACAGGAAAATAATTTTCTAAACTTGTTACTATTTAAAAAACAGATGCATTCCCATCTTATGAAAACAATGTACATTCCTAAAGCTAATAGCAAGAAGTTAGGTTACCATACAAAATCAATAAGGCTTTCAATTAGATACTAAAGGCAATAAGCCCGCTCATTTCAGCTTACAGCGGTGACCTCTCAGTGGTCCGTACAAGCTATGCATGTCATCTTCTGTATCCTAAAGTTTTTACAACATTTGACAGTAGGACTATATAGAAATCTTCCTCAGTTATGAAACATCTACCTGCAATTTACCTAAGACACTTTTTAACTAGTCAGCCTGTGACAGAAAGTTTCATTTCTGGAGGCATCCAAAAGGTGTAGTAACTGTTGCACGATCTGGTTGCCTTATCTAATCAGAATGCTTCAAAACACTAACTTCATGAGACCCGTTTCCAGTTTCTTTTACCATTGTCACCTTCTGGATGTTGGGACTGAGATTTTACATACTAAACATCTGTCTCAGCATGAAGGTTGTTAATATTTTGAAAAATATCAGTAAAGCGATTCAGCTCTTCGAGAAGAGCATACCCTGTTTTGCTGATATTAAAGACTTCCAGCAACAAGTTCCAGTATGCCTGTGCTCTGGAGAAGATATTTTGTGTTTGTATCAGATTGTTTGTATCAGATTGTTTGTATGAGTTATATCTCTTGCTTTTCTAATTGTCCCAAACCATGAATGGGAAAATTATAACCTTTCAGAAAACTCACATTCCTATACATGGTCAGGTGGTTATTTCTTGGAGTTTTCCAGTTAAATTTGGTGAAAATTCTGTATTTACAAAGTGCCACATCCACTTCGACAGTTATTGACCTGTCTGCTCATTCACTCCCAACTAGTATAGCATTTTCTGACTCCAGTGTAGGAGGCAAAGCCTGACTGTTCCTGCACTGTTGCTCCATTTCAGTCTAGGAAAGGTTCAAGCCAGGAATTAGAGCCAAAGATAACTTTCTCCTGTTCTCATAGTTGCTGTTCCCTCCTGCAGTGAGTGATCTTACACTGTTCCCAGTCCAGACGCAGCAATTAAAAGTTATACTTGGAAATAAAGAAAGGAACAGAACAAACCCGAGAAGCTGACTGTTTTGAATGAGGAGGAGTAAGAAGAATAGGAGAAAAGGGACAAAGTTCATAGATGAGAAAAACTGTGACTAAGACATAGGGATAACTGTCAGTGAGTATGAGGTAAATGAACTAGAGAGGCTTGAAATTCAGATGGCTAGAAATCCAGAGGGAAGGTCAGACACTGACAAAGAGATGGAAGGATGAAAAGAAAAAGAGTAGGGAAGATTCCAGGAAATCTTCCTAGGTTCCCAGAAAGGAACTAGAAGTACTACAAGACCCAAAGAGAACTTGGAAAATCTGAGACTCCGGTAGGAACTCATAGGAGGAACTACTACTATTCCATAGTAGGAAGCATGGGAAGAAATGGTTGTGATGAAAAGGCAGGAGAAAGAGCCTAGGAAGATGAAGATCTGTAAGAAAGGAGAGACCCTGGATGTTTATCAAGGAGACAGAGTAGGATAAGACATAAGCAGACTGACACTAGATTATTCACTGCTGTTGCTGATCAGGGTTCTGGGATTGGGTATTCCCACACCAGTCCTTTTCACAGCTCTCCCATTGTAGCTTTCATTTTCAAATCTCCAGCTACTCTCCTAATTTCAAGTAGGCACTCAAAGATGTGAAGAGAGCTAATCTGTAACCCACAGGCTATACAAACAGAGTAGACAAAGGTTGTAAGAGTAGAGAACTAGAAGTACTTTTTTGTGGTCTCACAGCAGGTTAATATCAAAACCAGGAATAGAATTCAGGTTCCTCTCTCCAAGCCAAGTGCCCAGTTCCCTAGTCTGTGCACTCTTGCTCTGCTTTCATGCAGCATACAATACAGACTCATTGACAGAGAGGCCCCATTCCAAGAAAACATCAACCTATATAGTGAAATAAAAATTTCTCTGCCTCAATTCTTAAGTAATTGGACACAAGATAAAAATCTCATCTGTATGCCATGTATTAGTTTGAGTACAACATCACCCTAATGAGGCTATAAGAACAGAGTTGTTTTGCATGTGGTCAGCTTGGAACACTAGCAGAGCAATCCCTAGATTCCTATCCATAAAGTCGTATGTGTCTGAAAGCACCTCCTGCAACTACCTATCATCGGCATTGCAGTGAGGATTTCTGAAGTCCAGGATCCAGTACATCTGTCATATTCTCAATTTCATTTCTCTCACAACCAACTATCTAGAGCATGGATAACTAGGCATTTTCAACACAGCTAGAGCAACTGAAGGCATTCTTAATTCATGCTATTAAACGAAAAGCTCTACAAGAATTAGCTAGGATTTGAAAAATTGTTACCAGTCTTTTTGAATTATTAAGCCTTTGCCAGTTTTCAATAGCAGTACAGTTACAGCTTTGAACAGTGTGCTTGCTGCCTTAAAAAGAGTGTAAAACTAAAAACAAGCTAATGACCATAACTCATGGGTTCATTCGTAAGGAATCCAACTCATTAACAGTTTTTTTAACATATAGATAAATTATATGTAGCTAGTTATTTCCCCAGTTTGCTTTCAGATTCCAAACAAGCACTGCAATTAATAATAACAAAGTGTTATCAACAGCAGTTGCTACAAAGAAATTATCAGAATGGAGAGTGCAGACGAAAAATTTAGTGGTGTGGATATATGCAGGATATGTGGATATACTCACTGCTAAATGAAATAGCTGCAGGGGACTTAAATGGGACTGCATGGAAGAGTAACTGATAGAAAACATACACTTTACTGGAATACCTTACAAATTCTGGATGCTTGCAAGGTTCATCAGACATCAGCAATATCAGCTTCCATTTGCCAGGCAGTAATACTTCACAATTCTTCTTTCTCAAAAGTGCCAAACCAAGAAAGGAAATACTGGCTACCTCTCTGTATTAATAGATGCATACGCTCACAAGTCTATCCACCCAAAGGTACGGTGGAGCGCTGGAGATCCGTCTCTATGCAAACATATCTGCTAGCATTTATCTTTTAAACATTTGCAGTCAGGTCTACCACATTTTTTTTAGAACAGTAGAGAACCTCTACAAAGAGAACTTTGGTTCTGATCATGCTCTAGAGACTACCTGACATAAAATGGTGCTTCTCTCTCCAATATCCCTAGTACATCTTTTAAATGTTCTCTGCTGTCTCATACTGTTCATCATAAAAGGAGAGCAAATTTCCCAAGGCATCTACAGATAAAGAGATTTTTGAAAGAATGGGAAGCTTTTGACAGCCAATACATAAAATCAGAGTTGTGGTTTTGCACAACATGATGACATAAAAGGACAGAAATAAGTTATACATATGGCAGGCACTGTTATTGTGCTGTAAAATAATCAAAAACCTTTATTGACTTGATCAATTTGATTGATCAAGTTGATTAATTCTATCACTAACTATAAGGTCAATAAAAGTTAGGATCAAAATCCAGACAAAATGTCTGCACTCTGCAGGCCTCTCTAGGCTGAATAAAACTTGAGGAGGTTCCATTAGTTATAGTGAGTGCACTGAAATGAGAAAGGGTTGCAGAACAATGAACCCAATGGAAATAATTAATAAGCAAAGAGAAAATTAGCATTATGACCATGTTATGATGACATTTAAAACAAGGACACCACTGACGATTAAGAAGGAAAAAAAAAGGTATTTGTCACAGAAGAATTCTAATGAACTTCAAACTGCTTGAGGTTGTTTTCATCATTGTTTCATGTTAATATTTTCATAGCTTCTTCACAGATCCTAAATTTCAAACTCATAAGAATTAGAATTAGTACTCTTCGCCAGCATCCATCCAGTGGATCTTCAGGTCATGGCATGTTTACTAAGTCCATAATAATTTGCCTTCACTTGAAACCTGTTTTTTTATGACATGCATTTTCCTTAACCACTCTCCAACTTCCTTCATCTAGTGCTGTTAGTCCTGAGGTCTCTTCTTTTACTGCATAAGACTCAGTCTTGGTTTAAACATAATGTTTTTCTGTCCTCTGGAGTACCAAGTATCCTTCCACTGATACCAAGTGCAAAGACAAAAAGTGGCAAACACTTAAGCTAAAGAAAGCAGTGCAACAGAGAATAGCAGAACCACAGTTCAGCAAAGGCTGAACTCTAGCATGTGTAGAATTAGGATAAAGAGAAGTGATCACAGATGACTGAGATGAAAAAATCTATTTATTGGGTTAATTTCCTGCAGGTATATAGTTCCTACAGAGCCTAAAGTAGTAAATTCCCACTACACTTATTTTTATCACAAAGACTCAAGTAGCAAGGTAAAAGAACCTGTCACAGCTTAGGTGCACAACATTCAGAAATAGGAATCTACAAAAATTTACCGGGCCACAGAGTCTAAATGGACAATAATAAAGGGATATTTGGAGTACAGCCAAGTCTACAAACAAGTTATGAGGATAACTGCAGAAAGATCATGATCTGGCAAAGAAGATGGTCATGGCAACAGAAGGCAGTGGTGTTTGATGATGAAAACCAGAGAGAAAACAAAACAGAAACATTCCCATGCAGAGGAGGGGGAAGCTGAAGAAGGGTCTAATTTCATACCCTTTTCAAATTTGCAACTATCTGGAAAAGCAGTAGAAGGTGGCAATAAACACCTGGTTTTCCTCTACTAACATGTCTAAAATTCATTTCCTGTAAGGAGAACATGAGCATTTTTAATTCTACCTCACTTTAAGTAAGCCTTTTGCAAGGTAATGCAAAGACAATCTAACTTGCCATGCAGCTGAAAATATCCTAACTTTCTTAACAACTGAAATAACATTTGTTCTGGTTTGTATAAGATCAAAATACATGAAGGACTTCCTGCTAGAGAATATTGCTAAAAATGTAAATCAATTATGTTAACTGAATCAAGAGTTGTTTATAAATCTGTTTTGAGAATTCTTTGTTAGTTGACACTCTCTTTTTAAGGCTTGCTTTATTATGTCTGCTATGCTATTACTGCTGAAGACATTTTTTGCTTACTTGGTGGGACAGTGTTTTCATCTATATGCTGGAAAATGGAATAATTGTGAAACTGAATTGTATATATAATTATGCTTAAACTGAAAGGTTGGGTAGAGCCACTCACTCTCCAACATTCTAGAAGAACTTATTAGAACAACATGAGGTGGTTAGATCTCCAGTCTTCAGTGTGCCCACTGGTACCCACCAGCAGTTAGAAGAGAAAAATAATGCTCCTTGTAAAAACACACAGAGAAAATCACTTTCAAGATTAGATATCTCTAACTCCTTCCAGCATTCTTTTTTCACTCATCTTGTACAAACACCGTGTCTTAAAGCCTCTGAACTCATTTAATCACAGTTCCACATTTCCCTCCTTACTCATGGAAAAGAAAGCCACGTGCTGCTTTCTCTTAAACAAATATTAACACTAACCTCTTTCATTTTTTCCAGTTCATTCTGTAGTGCCTGTTTTGCAATTTCAACTTCTATAAGCTGCTGTCTTAATTTTTCATTTTCATCTTCAGTCACGGTACGTTTTTCTTCCACGTTTTCTAACTCATGATGAAGTCTCACCGATACATCTTTTGCAACCTAAACAGTACAACATTTCAAAAGAAAGAAAAGAAAAATAATTAGTGCTACAGTACTAATTGTCTAAGTAACCATTTACAGGTGATTATTAAATTCAAGCCAATTTCTACAAACTATTTAACATTCTTCTCATGGACTTAATTGAAACGCTCATTAGACATCAAACCACTAAGCACTTTCTCAGGTTTCTTTATGTCAACAGTGAAACAGTATCTTCATTATTCTTGGAGGCAAGAAGCAGGTATTTTCTCTCAAGCATTGCCAGTTTATGGTTCTCAGTGCACTGAGGAAGATGGCCTTTAAAAAGGTAAGATGTGGAAGCGTCAGGAAAAAGAAGGGTCCATCTTCTCCAGGTCTACTCTACCTACGCATTGTACAGGACTACAAGAAATTGTAACACATTTTTAGTTATGCCTGCCAGTGTCTCCCTCCCTCGCGTATGGTTATATACCAACACCTGGTATTTACTAGTATGGATTACTTTGAAGAGTAAAATAATGATCAGACATTTCTACTGAGCTTTTTATTCACCCAAATAATGTGCAATGTCTTTAAATGAGACGGTCACTAACATTTTTGCTTTATATTTTGAAGAGCATTTTAACGGGAACACAGTTAAAAGGTAGATGCCAAGATCTAATTCCTTTTCCTTACGTAAGTTAATGAGAGTATCACCATTTGGGCCACTTGCATTGTGTTTTGCAAAGCCATCAAAATAATAATTATACATTAAAATTAGTTAAATGTATGCTAGCCATTGTTATGATGTTGATTTTGACATACATGGTTTGAAAAACCTGATTTGTTGCTTTTTTAGAACAGTAGAGAGTATAATTAATCCTTTTTAGCATTAGTTAGGGGACCTCACAAAGCTATCGTTTATGGCTTTCAATATGACATTATGTTTTTAAGAACTTCCTTTGACACAATAAAACTCTGAAGAAAAACTAATAGTTGCAAGCAAGCAATGGAGAAGAATCCGATCTATCAGAAAACAGTAGCAGCCAGTGACTCACCTTCCTCAACATGAAGCACAGTGTGTGCAAGTTGCTGATACCACACTGCACTGTAGCACAAGATCATTCAGTACCCTCCTCCACTGCACACACACTCCAGACACAAAATGCCCAACAGAAACAGCGAGTGGAGAGGAACTTCAATGATAAGCATTCTCTAAAAAGACTGCAGGATGAAGTTAGAATCACATCAAGTCATAGGGCTGTATCTTGATGTCTTTTCCCATACTTGGCCTTAAACTGCGCTTATCCACTGTGGTTATGCACTCAAAATAAATGGATAACCACTGGGGAAGGATCTAACAGCAACTTACAAGAATCTGTCTTTGATGTACAAATGTTGTCTATACCAATGATTATAAAGAAATAATAAAATCATTTTTGGCAAAAAAGTGGTAGAGTCACAATTAATAAAGAGAAATCCTACAGAACAAACTAGATGTGTTTTAATATGGATGTATGCAAGATTATACCTCTAAGGGATTGCATTCCCTAATGTATTGCCCTTGTAAAACGGACCACAGTATTTTGGATAGAAATTCTTTGGAAAGGACTTACGAATGCTACAAAGAACTGCATATGAGCGACAGTTATAGTCAGTTAAAAACAGGAATTCCATTTGGTAGAAATTTGGCATTTGATATTCATTCCTACTCCAAAGCAGAGCACAGTCTTGATCTGGAGGAAGGTTTCACAGGAATGCTACTCCTTTTCAAAACAGTCACCTAGTCATTAGGAAGACCAGTAACAAATCCCAATTAAAGTGACGCCTTTATCTAGTTCAACCTGGGCCTTAAACTAACATTTGCGATATGGTAAGTGAGTACCTCACCACAGAATCAATTTCTCTCCTAGTTCCCATGAATATATTAATCACTAATACAAAGCAGCATTGAGTCAACAAATAAATCAACTCCATAGGCCAGAAGCAGGATATTCTCTTGGGACATGTAGGTTCATGTTCAAACTGTTTGCAAGGCTGAATGTCTCAGCTATTCACTTAAACACCATTTTGTGTGTGCAAGATGTCCTTTGCTTTGATCAGAAATTCTAGCCTATCCCTGAAAATGCTTTTTCTACTAATTTTGTTTCTGATCAGAAAGTAAATGTTTAGTCAAGAGCCATGTGATGAGCTCAACTTATAGGCGGCCATGGCTAAAATAGCAGATGTGATTTTTGAATATGCACAGAAAAGGAATATTAAATAGAAATACAGGTGAGGAAACTAGCATTCTAAATGGCATTCATGACAACATTAACAGAATAATGTGTCTTAGCCTGGAGTCCACACCTGATAAGAAGGAAGCTAAGCTGGAAAATTTTCAGAAATGATAATTCAAATCTGAAAAATAAGTCTAGAAATAACAGACTTGCAATCTTACCTGTCAAAAAGAAGCTTAAAATGACCTTATTCATGATCCTATACTAAATTAGTGTTTTTAGCTGTAATCAAGAGAATCCAGCGAAGCGTTTATAGGCAAATAGTTCTGGGCAGAAGTGTGGTCTATAAGCTCAGTTTTGCTGTACTTAGGTCTGCATTTCCACTGCAGAATGTCTAGAAGAATTTTCAACTGACAAAAAGTAAAAAGTGGTGATTCAGTAGGAAATGTCTTAAAAAGATCTAGTGGATGGAAGTGAAGTTAAACAACTTCCCCAAGAAACATTTTTTTCCTGTAAATGAAGCTATATGGAATGGAGATTATGATACTTTATCAACAGCAATGTTTCAACAGAGATTGAAACTCTTCTATGGGCTAAACTATGGGCTGTGGTTCATTCAGAAGTTGCAGACTGGATACTGAGACCACACACTGCAATTCTGTGGGCTGTCTATGCCTATGATTTTAGGTAGATACAGAAAACCCTGGCTTTACTGAAGATAACTGCAGCTTTCCTACTGACCTCAACAGTCAGGGTTTCATGTTGCGACTTTGCAAACACTCAACCTAACAGTGCTGAAATCTGACCAAGGAGTTCTCTAATCCCTAAGAATCAGTGGGACTGCTCAGAGAGGTTGGTTCAATGTGGTGGTGGTAGAGTATGTCATGTGTTCATCATAATAGATCTCAAACCTCCAGCTCTTAATCCACATTTGTTTCACTTCTTGCACATTAACTAAACAAAAGATGATTGGACTAAGGCTGTAAATAAGCTCCTCATAAAATCTTCCCATAGGGCTGCTTACTGAGATGCTTTCAAGTCTATTACTAAGGTAAGTTTGGGTCACTGCTATCCACCCATGCCGTAGCAGCTGCATGTTTTAGAACAGAGGGCGAGAAATGCCTGAGTCACTGAAGAACAGAGAGCTGGGTCGTGTCTCCACCTCCCGGTGTCCCTCTCCCTGGCACCTGCTCTCTCCTGTACCTTGAGGTCCTGCTCCATGCTGCGCAAGAGCTCCCCGTCTATCTCCCCGGTCTGCGCGTAGCGGAGCCTCTTGCGCTCGGCCTTGCGCAGCCGATACTGGAGGATCCGGCAATTTTTGTTGGCTCGCTCCAGCTCGTGGCGCATTTCTTGAAGCTGACAAGCATCCTCCTCGAAGAAGCTGTCCCTCATCTCGTCCATCTCGGTCCTCAGTTCATCGATCTCATTCTGACACCGGGGCAAGTAAGAGGGGGTGCAACAGGTGGGTCGAAAAACAACAAAAAAGAAAACATCAGAGAAGCCAGGCACAAGGGAAAGAGGCCAAAATGGAGCTCGAGGACAGGCCCTCCTGCCCATGAGGACACCAGGTAATTATGGCAGGGTTTAGCGTACGGAGGGGGAAAAGCACCGCCGTCTGCACACCCCACGGCAGGGCCATCATGCGCCTCCCCCATGGCCCGTGCCGGGGTAGGGGGTAACAGGGAAGCGGCCCCTCACTGCGGTGGGGAAAGACCCAGCCTGCTCGGGTCCTGCAGCCCCTCACCCCCAAACCTCCCGGCCCCAGTCCCTGGGGCCACTGCAGGAGCCTGCGGAGGCCCCTAACCCCGCCCAACGGCCCCAACCGCCACCCCAACGGTTCCAACGGCCCCAACCGCCGCCTCAACGGCCTCAACCGCCGCCCCAACGGCTGCTCACCTTCAGGCTCTCGTTCTCCTCGCGCAGCTTCTCCATCTCGTCCTGCAGCTCCTCCTGCTGCTGCGGGCTCAAGGCGCCCTCGGCGCCGCCCGCCTCGCCCTGCCGCAGCCCCTCGGCCCCGGCCGCCGCCATGGCGGAGGGCGAGGAGGAGGAGGAGGAGGAAGGGGAGGCGGCCAGGGGAGGTTCGGCCGGGGCGGCGGCCGCCGCGGAGGAGGAGGAAGGGCTGCTGCTGCTGTGGTTGCTGCCCTTGGTTTGCATCTGGGCGGCCGCCGCCAGCCCCTTCCTGAGGTGGAACTGGATGAGCTCACTTTGCAGGCAGCCCTCCCGCCAGTAGCCGCCGCCCGCCGCCGCGCCGCGGCCCTTCCCCGCGCCCGGCGAAGATGGAGTCGCCGCCGCCGTCTCCCCCGCGCCCTTCAGCGGAGACCGCCCCGCTTTCCCCCGCCACTGCCTGGGCGGCGGCGGCGGCTG
>VWPW01020728.1:37322-94566 GCA_013389825.1 Crypturellus undulatus
CTGTGCCCGGCCGCGGCGACCCGCGCCTCGCCCCGCAGCCGCAGCGACCGGCCGAGGGTGTGCGGCGCCGCGGGCAGGGCAGACCGAGGTCTGCGTTCAGCGTGAGCCAGGGCTGCTCTCCAGCGGCTCCCCACGTCACCCGGCCGTGGCTGAGGAGGGTTCCCCAGCCGCGCCAGAGCTCTTTCCCACCACATCCTACTGACCTCTTCCTCCTCACGCCGCCTGCCTTCCCGGTCGCCCGCGCTCTTGAGCTGAGCACCAGATTAGGCTGCCGGGGCACCTGCGAGTGCCACCGGCTGCCCCCGACCCCTCCGAGGCCCCGTCGAGGCAACTCTCACAGCAGAGCGGGGAAAGGTGGTTGTGCCGGCGGGATCAGGCAGCCTCAGCACAGGGATCAGGGCCGTAAGGGGAAGCGGGCAGATGACAGGCACTCTCCACATCAACTTCCAAGCCCAAATTTGCAATAATTTGTTTTATAGGGGCATTTCCAGGTCTTGTCTGACCAAGGCGTGTTACAGGCTATGCTGACACAAGAATGAGGCATATTCACTCCAATGGACTTTCAGGAGGTAAAGAGTAGTACCCCTGGCATACTGGGTGTCATGTGGCAGCATCCAGGGACGCTCAGGTGACAATTTTCCCTCATCCTGGCAAAGCTAGAGCTTTCATGGTCACAACATATTATTAAAAAGGGGCTGCTCAATGTCTTATCATGCTAAAAAGGTGCTTCTTAAAAGCATCCTTTCCTTATTTGGAAAATAATGGCTGTCATCCATAAGCTTTTTTTTTCACATAGTCTTTAAATGAATGTCCTCAAAGGGAAAATGTGGGCAAAAAGAGGAATTACAGCAGCCCTAGCATGCCCTAATGATCTGAATTCAGCTACAGCTCTGGGCCAAAATGGAATAAAGAAAGAAACCCAACGGGGCAAGCTGCACGCAGGCAACAGCCCATGCCCAAAGAGCTGGTTCACCCCCAGAACATCCTTGATGACGATGACACAAGAGCTACCCTGGCTCAGTGCCGGAGCACAGGGTTTCCCATCAAATGCACTGTCATCCATCACGCTGGTCTTAACCACTGCTCTGAAAATGAACACTCATGCAAATGCAGTTTGTAAAGAGCTTCCCAGGCAAAGAAAGGGGAGAGGAAATTTGTCAGAATCTATGCTGGTATTATGACACTGTATAAAGGATCTGATGTACATTGATAACCACAATCACCAAACTGCTGTAGTTTAGAGCTATACAGGTACAAAATCTCAATATTGAAATCCAGACCTTAAAAAAAAAAGAAGCAAAAAAATGCAAAATGTCGGGACTCCACTTGGATCCTGTACCGTACTCATTATTATGATTTTTAGCTATTGTTCAAAATTAAATTAAAGGGGGAACCCTACACTCTGCCTGCATCTCCTGGTGAAGTTTCGCCACAGCAAAGTCTCCAGATCTGTCAGCAAGGAGAACTGAACTACGAGTGCCTCCGACCCGGGCCTTGGTGGCGGGGGGGGGAACGGGAAAGGGGAGATAGTTTTGTTTTCATGGCACCACCAAATCCCGTCCTCACAAAATTCCCAACACAATCTCCTCTTCAGAGGCAAAAAAAAAAAAAAAAAACACGTGGCATTTCTAAGAGGCGACAGGACAGTCACGCCTCTGCAGGCTGGGAGCAGATGCCAAGGCAAAAAAAAAAAAAAAAAAGGAAAAAGAAGGAAAAGAAAAGAAAGGGGGAAAAAGGGAAAAAAAGAACGCGAAAAAAAAAAAGAGAGAGAGAGAAAGAAAATCAAAAAGAAAGAACCCAAATAAAGAGTGGCAGCAGAGGGAGAGTCCCGTGGCTCCGCCCGCCGGTGCGGCCGCCCGCTCGCCCCGGCCTCGGCCCCGACCCCGACCGCGGCCTCCGCAGCCTTTTACCCGGGTTTTAGAGGCGCGGGGGGCGGCTTCGCCGCTGCCCCTTCCTCTGTGCGAGGCTCTGCTGGACGCGCTTCCCGGGTGGCGCTCCCTTTCGCCGAGGAAAAGCGCCTGGAATCAGAAGCGGCCGCAGTACTCACCAGCACTTTTGTCTGCCGCTGGGCTGGCGAAACGCACGCGCGGCGGGACCGGCGCACGCGGTGCCCAGCGCTGCCGGAGCCTCCCCGGGAAATGAGGCGATATTCATGAGCTGACCTCACCGGCGGGCCCGGGCGGCGGGAGGCAGGGAGGGAGCGAGGGAGGGAAGAGAAAAGAAGGGATCAAGCGGCGAGAACCCCGCCCAGGCCCGGCGGGGAGCGGCGTTCCCTCTTACGGCGCGAGCGGGGGAAGGAGCGGGCTCCTCGCGAGGGATGCGCCCTTTTCTTCTCCGCGCTCCATCGCGACCATCGATTCCCGTCGATATTTGGCGTGCCCGGGTAGGAGCCAGCTCGGCGGCGGGGCCGGGGGCGCCGCAGTTCCCTTTGTGCCGCTCGCCTCCCGCGCGCAGAAACAAAGGCGAGCTCGTCCCTGGCGCGAGCGCAGCCCCGCGGCTAGTCATTTACCGTGTGCTGTTATCCTGGGATAACAGCTACCGGGGGCAAAGTCACCTTTACAACCTGAAGGGTCTTGTGCCGTGCACCCACCTGTGTGTGCACGTGCGTGTGTGTGAAAGCTAAGGAGAGCTGGACACAGCTCCAGCTCGAAGCAGGGGGATCCCGGCTGGAAATTCCCCCTCGGGGTGATAATCTGCGGATTTGGAGCCCAAGGGTGCAGGGATGGGAAGGTACAAAGTTTGCACCCAGTGCACGGGGAGTAGAGCAGCATGTACTGTGGTGGGTGCAGAGGCCCAGGAGAACACCCCACCTTATGTGTTGGATAAACATGTCATGGATATTTACGTGTGTGTATATGTATATACATATACATACATATACATGCTTTTATTGTGTATATGTGTGTATACATATGCATCTAAACATGAATTTATTTGTTTATTTTGTGCAAACACACACAGTATATATGTTTATTCCTATACACAGGCACACATATGTATATGAGTATATCTGTATGCACATATATTACTCCTCCATGTAATTTCCCTGATCCACAGGGAAATGTCCACGTGCTAGCTCAGGGTAGGATGACTAGTGCACCTTCTCCAGCAGCCCCTGCCCCACAGCCCTTCCTCTCCCCCGCAGCCTCTTCTAGTATGGCCCAATGCGCAGGAAAAATCCTTCATCTTTGATGCCAGGGACTGTGCAAAGTGGATATATATAGATATAATGAGTTGAGGGTAGTCAGAAAAGAGGAGATGGAATAATTATGCTGAGGAAGAAAAACACTGGGATGATGAAAGGCTACTTTTTGAATTCATTATATTTAATGATTTAAATTAAACTTTTGAAAGCTACCATAAATGTAGTCTGCAATCATATCAACTAAACAGACTAAGTGGTTGAAATATGGGAAGTGAAAACACAGAATATGTGAGGTGGATCTAAGAAATAAATCCAGTACGGTATAGTATTCCTAAGAAAATAGTGGATAGATGTTGTTAGAAAATATTTTGAGTCCTTCTCTCAGTGAATATGGAAAACAACAACAGTAACATAACATTTGGTCCATATAAAATCCTCCAAAAGGATAAACACAGCAGTCCTTACCTTACAGAACTGAAATGCAGTTATCATCCTCTCTGCTCCCTCAGTCTTGTCACAATGGCCTTTCTATTCTAAAATAAAAATGAGAAGTGATAACATCTTTACTGTCTACAAAGAGGTTGATTGTGCTGTTGGAAATATCCAGATCCCTAGTGCCCAAATGGAAGCCAGCTCATCAGATTATCTTCAGTCATATCATCAAGCTTTAAATCTGATATTACAGGCCAATCTTGAGCCAGAATTCTTTTGCATTTATCTTAGTATCATTTGGCATGGTTGTTATTATATGCAATATTTCTATTTTGATTGAAACTCCCATGATGACAATTATACAAACTGACACAGGCATAAACATCTTCTACTCACATCATTTACTCTTTGAGAGCAATGGGTATAATCCAAACTAAAATATCCTTTTGCTGTTAAAAGCTGTATTGCCATTAAGCGGGTTTGTTGCTAGATCTTTGCAGGTGTTTTACAGGATCAGCAGGTGTTTTCTAGGTAGATGTGACTGCATCTACCCTAGGATTAGTCCAGTGCAAAGACATCTACTGCACATTTTTTTTCCTACCATGTAGATAAATGTTAACACAGTAAAAGTTACATTTATGACCAAGTTGCTCCAAGTTCCCCAGAAAGAAAGCTGTGGAAGGAAATGATACACAGAAAAGAACGTCTTAACATAGAAAACAAGAGCCTCTGAGCTGACTATTATAATTCAGGGATGAAACCCTGTCAGGGTGCTAAACAGTTCAATAAATACATTGACTCAAAAAGAGGTCTTATTTGCTTCTCCCTTTTTTTTTTCCTGCCTTTTTTATTTCTTTTTTTATTCTTCTGCCTTGGATGTTGTGTCATGTAAATAACTGACAACCTGCTATACCCTGATATAGCATACATATACTTTTTTCTGCACTTAGTGCTTTCTCTTTCTTTCTTTCTTTTTCTTTCTTTCTTTCTTTCTTTCTTTCTTTCTTTCTTTCTTTCTTTCTTTCTTTCTTTCTTTCTTTCTTTCTTTCTTTCTTTCTTTCTTTCTTTCTTTCTTTCTTTCTTTCTTTCTTTCTTTCTTTCTTTCTTTCTTTCTTCCTTTCTTTCTTTCTTTCTTTCTTTCTTTCTTTCTTTCTTTCTTTCTTTCTTTCTTTCTTTCTTTCTTTCTTTCTTTCTTTCTTTCCATCTTTCCATCTTTCCTTCCTTCTTTCCTTCTTTCCTTCCTTCTTTCTTTCCTTCTTTCTTTCATTCTTTCCTTCTTTCCACTTCCTATAACTAAAAGTTCCCATTGTCAGTTGCTGACATAGAGAGAGACTTTTCCATCCAGCCAACTATTCTATTTAATTGCATTTGTGCAAGAGACAGAACTGAACTGAACTGAACTGACAGAGGAGGAGGGCAAGTGAATGAAGACAGAGATTTTCTCCTCTGAAAAGAGTTTCAGTGTAAGCCATATAGATTCTGTTTCTAAGGTGAAGATGAGAAACACCTTACATAACACCCTAGAAGTATGACCCAGGCATGACCTCCTAGTATTCAGTAAAGAATACTTTAAAAACAGATTTCCAAAGCATCCTCCTCATTTCCAGTGGAGAGGACACTTTTCCAGGAGGCTCCCTGGGTGGCATTTGGTTGCTTTGGCCACTTTGGGTTTCCCGTCCTCTTTTCCTAGGCCATGCTGGGGGTGAGAGGGGAGCTGCTGCAGCACTCTCTGCTAGTTCCCATGCTTCCCATCTGGCACCAGCTGGGCCTTATCTTCCTTGCCCAAGGAGATGTGCTCAATATGACTGGCCACACTGTGGCTAATCTCCAGCTTCTCCATCCCCAGAAATTTCAAAAATTGTGATTTTATCTGATTGTCTTCTCTCATTTTGTCTAAAAGGCCCTAATGTCTATCGTACCAAGCAGTAATTTAAAGGCAAACAATGAATTCTTTGTCACTGCTCTGCTTTCTTATTTACAGGGAAATAGAAAAGCCTTCAAGACTTACTGCACAGCAGGATTGCACTGCACCAAATCATGACATTTCAAAAAGAAGGAAGCTTTATGATTATACTTCGATGCAAAAACAAATCTAAGGAACAAGCACTTTGAACACATATAACTTAAATAGAAACAAGTGCCAGTGGCACCAAGTGGTTTATTAAAGCGGCCATACTTTGACACATACATTTGGCCAGATAACTGTATAAAATAATAGCGATCCTGGCTATCATGTCTGTTTTTCTCCTCCTCCCCCTCAACCACATACAACTGTGGCATGGCACATCCAAGCAGCACCTTCTGTTCAACCACAGCCTCATACTCCACAGAAAAAAAAAGAGCCCAGAATGCCACATCATTGGGACAGTTACACCATTGGTATTCTGGCTGAGAAATCACCAAATTAGAGAAGGAGGCTGTCCTGCTTTTCAGTGTTATCTGGAGGAAGCAGTTGGATCTGATCCACTGGCTTCAACCTTAATTTTTCTTGGGCTGCTTCTTATGTCCCTGTTCAAAGAGTTTGTATGTCATGCACTGTGCCACACAAATCTTAGGTAAAACTTAATTCTTGCCTTGCAAGAGCTGGACTGGTTCTCAACCTCACACTGAGTGACAAGGAACACAGATTGAAATTATAATTAAAATTAGAGGAGTCCTTGGCACTGTCAATGTAGGCTAAAACTAAGTGAAATAAGATATGTAGCTTTTTGAACTCAATTTTTATATTTATGACATAAAGACTTGGTTCTGCTTTTGCAATCAAACATTTCATTCTTTCTGAAGGCTGCAGGAAGTTTTATTTTCCTGCCTTTTATTGCTACAGAAATCAATTGTACCTATTGTTCAGAGATGATGACAAAATTGAGCATGCCCTGAAAGAGGCCAGAGCTTCTCAGCCTTTTCAAATCAAAAAAATGACCCCTACCAGTCTCTGTCTGCCTCTCCTGAATTTGCTCTTCCAGAATTTGTTTTAGAAATAGTCATTCATGAATATGGGACTTAAGGTTTCATTTGCTTTGAAAAAAACAATCTTTCTCTATCATTCTGTTTCCTGCAGCTCTACTTGGATCATTTTTCCATATTCAGGAGCTAGGATTATACCAAACTTGCAGAAATCCTATCATCTGCCCAGGCTAAATGCTGCATTTGTACCTAGAGCTCAATGATTACATAATGAAGTTAATGTAACTCTGCGGATAATTTTATAGCTAGGACTGCAGGGATGAAAGCCAAAGTATGTAATTTCTCTGAATTAAGCAATCTCGTACCTTGTTCTGTTGCTTTTAAATAACATGCTCACTGATTGCCAAAGAAAACTGTTTTTACCTAGACCCTAAAATATTAGCAGTACATCCTAACTGCCAGTTTCAGGGAGAGATTTTGAACACACTACACAAATATAGGGGTATGCATTGGAAGACAACCCCCAGATCACTTCTCTAGTACCATATTTATTCTCTTAAAACAAAGTTAGTCATGAGCAGGTTGCACTCTGTGGCCTGCCTGCGTGCGCATGGCCTGCCCCAATCTGTACTTCGAACTGAGGATGCTCCACTCACAACCCTGAGGGTTTTGCTACTCATCCTGAGCGTCTAAAACCTTCTCTGTGGCTTGCTTAAACAGGTTGCAGAGTGTTCAACCCTGTTCCACTCCTCAGCTAAAAGTGACTGCAGCAGTTTCTGCATCTTGGGGCATTTGCAGAGCCCTTCCTCTAGGTTTGAAGGGAAATTAGAAGCAGCAGAGTTATCCCAGGCTCAAAGCTGTCTATGCTGGAACAGAATACCCTGCGGTTTTAACTTCCGCTACCATATCCATAAGTTTCCAGATTCAAAACTCACCACAGTTTTATCAAGATATAGTTTTAAACAAGATGCTGCCCTCTTGAACAGCTGTCTCCCTCATTATCGTCTTCTTAGTGATAATCCTTTATTTTCTCTTGTAATGACTTATTTACAGTAACTTGCATTTTATGATCAGTGATTTTTTGTCTGTGTTCCAAGTTATATGTGAGCTTATTGCCATTTACAAAAGCAACTCATGGACTATGAATTTTTGAAAATGTCAGCAAGCTTCTCTTTGCTTGTCATTGTCCTAAATGTCTGTAAGAACTTAACATAAGTCATTTTGAAAACAAGTTTTCGTTTCTACTGCTAAGTGCTTCTGGATATGATGACTATATAAAAAAACTATACTTAGTATTTCTGGAATCCTACTGTAGAGCTGACATTTTAGTTGTTAATTTATATTTGTAAAGGCCATGGAAAAATCTCTGTACTTGTGCAAGTTAAAAATTAATAAATCAATAGTGAATCAGATCCTTTAGTTACCAATCTGTTGGACCTTCAAACATGTCTTTCATGTTGTTAACATCTTACATAATGCTCTACTGCTTTTCAAGGAATTAGAGATCTGGTGGCACATATTGAAATAATAAAATCAGGATGTCTTGTTTTCCAGGTCCATTTAAACACTGCCTGTATGGAAAAAAAAGTGGGGAAGTGATTACAGATTTTTCAAGAGGCAAATGCATCATGTTCATTGCATGGCTTTTGATTCAGGGACTACATATGAGAACAGCAATTGAGAAAACAATCCATCGCAAATATCCCTCCTTTTGCACGCTGATATTGCTTTATAAGGTCTCGAACTATAGGCGGTTTTGATAGGCTGTCTTATTAAACCTGCAGTAGCTTCCGTTCTCTTTCCGGGCTGCTTAAGAGCATTTTTTTTTTGTGTGTGTGTGTGAATGANTGTTCTCTTTCCGGGCTGCCTAAGAGCATTTTTTTTGTGTGTGTGTGAATGAGGCTGGAGTCATGGTTTCTATGGCAACGTCAACCACACGTCACCTCATGGAGCAGCTCCAGCCCCTCTCGCACGCAGCGCTTGGCACCCTCTCCGTGCAGGCGCTGTCTGGTGGGGGCAGGGAGGCCGGAGGAAGGCGCATCGCTAAGGAGGAGCCTGGGAAACCACAGGAATAAGCGTGCTACCTTTGTAGCTTTGTCGATAGTCTCAGACAATGGGAAAAAGGCAAATACTAGTGGCCTAGATCCTGTGGGGTAGGTCGCCGATGGTCAGGTATCCTTCTCCACCTTAACTCTCTCGCGCACGCTCTACATTTTGTAGACTCACGTGAGAGACAAGACTCTGCTAGCTTGTTCTTAATTTGAGTCCCATCGGAGTAATGTTATTCAGCACTACGTTTACTCTGGTGTAGTTCTATTACAAGAGAAATAGCAATCAGGCTCAATGGGGTAACATCAGTGCAGGGGAGATCAGAATTCAGCCCAGAGGCTCAGTGTCACATTGCCGTAGTAATAGTGAACACTGGCAGTTTGATGCTCTTGATCATGGAGAGTCAGAACATTACAGGACACATCTGAAATAATCCTGTATTGATCTGGGGCGCTGTGATTAAAGGGTACCCTAAAGCTTGAGATAATGCCTTTGAGTAGAGAAGGGCACTGATTGAACTGATATCTTTCTCTCTCTTCCTCTGAATTTGAGGTGCTATCTCTCTGTCTCAGCAAGGTCAGCAATAAATCCAAGTGCTTCTCATTGGTCTAACTAATTAGTTATTAATGAAATATGCATCTGTGAGAGCATGCCCTATAGGTTCCATTCTATCCAATGAAGGCACATAAATTTACTCTGCTGTAAGGTCACACTAACTAAAAATGTGATCCACTCTTTCAGAACTTGCTTTCTTATCCTGTGCTCCAAGTTGTCTCATAATTGAGCGAGGAAAGTGTGGGAAGCACCCAAACTCCTTATAACAGATATTTTCACTTTCTCCTTAAAATTTTCCAACTAATCCTCTGAAATGAAATCTTGACTCTACTAGAGTCACTAGCATAACGGCACCCACATTGCCATTAACATGGCTTACCCCAAAGCTACTGGCTATTTCATTCGACGTCTCCTCTAAGATGAGAAAGGATCATTCACAATGATTTGAATACAGATTTAATTTATTTATTACTTTGTTGCAGGGAAGCAGTAGTTTCTAATTTTATAAAAATGCTATTCTTCTGAGAGGAAGTACTGTAGTTACAAAAAAGCTAAGGGTCTCTACTCACTTGTGGCTACGAAGGCTTGTGCATAAATCTGAGCACTGCATCCTGCTCTACTCTATGGCATTGGGAGCACCACATGACTTTTGACGGTAATGACTACTAGTCTCTTTCCCTCCCGCCCTTGAGAGTTAATCCCGGAAAGAGCTATGAAAAACAGATTAGTTCAGGGAAGGTAAGACCCTTCTCTCAGAGATGATTGAGTTTTGTCTTTTGAAATAAAAATTGGATATACACTTTTGACTTGCATGCAATTTCTGTTAATGCATAATAGCTCAAAAAAACTATCTGAATAAGCAGAAGCATATTTTTTTTTTTTTTTTTTTGGTTATGTAGGTTTATCACACTTTTAACAGCTTGAAGCATAGAAAAGTGTAATGCAGAAAGTTCCACTATCATTAAAACCCACACAAGATGTAACTCAGAATTCCTTCTGATTTCAGAATCTCTCTCTTCCAGGAAGAATAAATGGCTTCCTCTTCAACAACTGCTGCAGTGAATGCATCTCACATTGCAAGATGTTTTGTGAGATGTTGGGAATCTGAACCCTGAAGTATGAATCTGATTTGATTATGTTTATTTACAGTCTTTCATCTGCATTTCCTAGGTTATATGTCAAAGCTTCATAACTATAACAAAGCAGAAGACTGGATTGCACTTCAGGTATTGTTTGTATAATGCAACCAAAACCAATATTGTGATCCTGTAGAAGTCGATGTTATGAAATAGTTGCATTTGTGCATTTCTATAGCATCATTCTTGGCATACTGGAAAAATCCAATAATTTCCCCATATGCACAAAGGAGCATGTTGATCTCCTGATCAGCTGTGATTTAGCTTTATTTCTGTGATAAATCACTTTTAAGATGTACAGAATAAAAGTGTAAGATTTCAGTGTATGGAAGATGATGGGCCATAGTGCAAGGAAGCATTATTTTTTGTCATGGGAAGCTGAAATTGTTATAAGGCAGAAGTAAAAATTTCATTGGTACATTAAAACATTCTTGATGTAAACGTGATCTTAAAAATGCAATAAGTAGCTGAGATGATTGAAAATATAAGGCAAAAGTGCTCCAGTGTGTATCAAAGAGCCAGCAGCTTCTATTCAGTAACTGCAGTCTTAAAATCATACTGAACTGTCAGAGACCAGAGTTACTCTCAGGCTCAGGCAGAGCATTATAAAATCTTCACAATGCTAAAATGCAAGTATGATAAACTCCTACTGTTACAGATGTCTCTTTCTTCTTTTCTACAATAGTATCAGCTTTTGCAGCTTCATACTGCATCTTACTTGAGAACATACATCTCTGCCACAGGGGTGATTGTCTTGAAAAGAATTGCTCAGTTACATTTTACTGACTTCTGCTGGATGATTTCCCCACTTGTTTTCACAGAAGACAGATCAGTAATTTTATGCAGGTCTGCTCATTTTTAATGGAGTAGTCTTGCCACAGGCTACTTCATCTCTCTTCGACCATCCTAAACTGCTGCTGGTGTTTCCTGAGCCACCAGGAGGAGAAGTGGGAGATATGGGGTATGGGAAGCTAGGAGAACTCATGAAGCAGTGCTAGAAAAGACAACTTTCTGAGACCAGGAAAGAACCACACAAATTGTCCCCAAAATGGGAATCAGAATTGGATTCTTCCATTTGAGATGTTGGGCCCTAGAGAATCTGACAGTAGAAATTTACTAAACTCAAACCTGTATCTTTTGTTTTGCATCTGCGACTTTTATTCTTCAGCATGGATGGTCAGATGAGAAACAGTTATAATAAATACAAGTGCTAAATATGGTCAGAAATAAGAGCAGGATCTTTACTGTAGAATATGGTTAATAATACATTTTATCAGACATTATATCTCCTTGCAACCTGTTGTCTCTTTCTTGATATTAGATCAGAAATCAAGGATCTATGATTCATTTGCTCACTCTTATTTATCCCTTCTATCAGTACAGACTACCTGCACTACAGAAGAAAGAGTAACTTCTGTGATTAAACACATCAACCATTAGCCATGTAGATCTGATGTGAGCAGTAGAGGATTTTGTTAAAAGTTGCTAAAAGGTAAGAATTTCCTAAGAAAAACAGAGCAGGGAGTCCTGACGGGATATCTTCCTCTGGTCTAACCAAAAGGAAGAAAGAGCAGAGCCAGCACTTAGAGCTTCAAGAAGAGTGTGGAGAGACAGAGACATCAAGGAGCAGCAGGACTGGAAAGGTAATAAGAGCAGAAGAACATTTCCACATTTATACATCTGACTTCACATATAAAACAGCTCAGTGTGTGTAGGGATCTGTTTAATGTATGACTGAGCAAGTTCTGTCTTAATATTAAATCCACTTCCAAAGAAATTAATTCATACAAATCCTCCCTTCTCCCTACATATCCCAAAAGGAAAAGCACAATGTGTTCACAAGTAATAGAATCACTGCAGGCTCTTGTAAAGGCTGATGCAAAGAAAGCATAGCAACATGTAAGAAAAGGGACACACTTCCAGCCAAAGAAAAATGTATAGGCATGATTATTTATGATATAAAATAATATTTTGTATCTTAATAACTAGGAATTAAAAACACGTACCGTCATTTTACTGTAAAATATAAATAGTATTAATATATATTCTTATTTACAGTATGCTTTAATTAATAGTATTAAGGGGTATGAAGCAGGCAATTCTAGGAACAGCATGCGACAAGCTACGAGCATATAATCTTGTGTCTTTGGACAAACAGTAGATGAATAATAGCAAGCAAAATGAACATAATCAAATGTATTAGTATATTTTAAACTTCAGAAAGTGAACAGATTGACTAAATATGTTAATGCTGAAAAACATAGGTAATTGCATTCATGAAGACCTCTAATACTCTCTGTTTTATAAAGCTTGTTTGAATCACATGGCTGAAAATTAGAAATTTATTGTGCACCCAGTGGATGGATCTGTGCTTAAGCAGTATCATGTAAAATCCTGAAGGTCCTGAAATATAGTAATATAATTGAGATTGCTCTTCACTACTGCAAAGCTACAAAAAAGAAAAAAAAAAGAAGACAAAAATGCAGAAAAATAATTAGTTTTGGTTAGATTACTCTCTTTTTGGAGGTGTTTCATAGAGCTTGGCTGAAGAGCTGTTTAATGCTAAGTCTTGCGATCTCTATGAAAACTTTGACATAGTATCAAATTAGTTATCCTTCACACAAGCTTAAATCATAGCTTAAGTTTGTGTGCTCTCATCAATCACTCTTTCAATTGATCTGAGTCAGTTATCACAAGATAACTGTGACCTGCTCTGGTGGTGTGAAATTGGCACATCTACAATGGCAGTTATTTCTCTGACTCTCTGATTACCACATTAATCCGTCAGCAGCATCCCCTTGACCAGGGAGCTCTAGAAACTGCACAGATCAATATTTCCCTAAGGCAGGACCAGCTGTTAGTCCACTTCCAAGACAGCAAAATTTGATATTGTCCCTTTCACCTTTTCTGGAAATTTTGAAAAAGTCATTTATTTATGTATAAGGCCTCATCTATATAGCAATATCCATCCAGAGATGCGGATTCACTAATTGGTTTGTTTTTGAACAATGATGCAAGAATATAAAATGTATGAAAGGCATCACACCCAAGGATTACTTACAGATATCATGGAGTTCAATAGAGGAAAAATACACTTTAACTTCTGCCTTTTTATAGGAAAAAATAGGAGAAGTCGGAGTGCCTCTGAGAGTTTTTCTTGGACACACAGTGAGCAGTAGCATGCTGAGTTGCCACATTTGGTCTTGCACTATTTCCTAAATCCCTTTGCTGATGTCCCAAACCCTCCTCTTTTGATCTATAATAAAGGAAAGAAAACATGTATTTAAGGCTTTGCTCAATCCAAAATATAAATCATAGAGCAGACCAGCTGTTACATACAGCCTTCAAGATGCACTTTATGATAGCACAGCTCAGCTTTAGTGCAGATTTGGCCATGAGGATCTCTTTCTGCCTGGAGTGCTCTGTGCATCAATGCTCATCCTGTTCTCTACCACACTACCTGGCAGAACGAGCTTCATCTGGGTCAAGAGCAACCTGATTTAGATATGGCATGTGATGTTTACACTGGCTTAAGGCTTTATGCTGCCTACAGGAAAACAGATGATATCTGATACAGAGTGAAAACTGCAAGGCAAAGCTACTCTTTTACCATTTTTGAGCAAACCCTTGCTGTCAGAGGCTTGCTCAAAATCATTGTGTATCACATTACCAGGCTATTTTTGATTTGGCAGAAGGATACCCTAAAATCCTATCGTAGTATCCATTTGCCAATAAATGCAAACTGGGACAAAAATGTAGTCTTTTTACTTAGATGCTACATTGAGATTATCTGAATACAAGAATATTAAAAGCATATATCCCAGCTTGCTCTTTTTTTTTTTTCAATTATAGTTGAAAGTAACAGATAAATAGCATCATCTAGTGGTCATTTACAAACCTACAGGAGGCTGCAATCCCACCATCCTTTGTCACACATTTTGACCTGAAAGGAAAATACAAAGTATGTAAATTCTTTATTTCCAGCTGTTGATTTTTGGACTCTAAGGATGAAAGAGATCATTAAGTTAGGAGGTACATCACACCCACACTCTTAACACTGACAACTGTAGAACAAGCATATCCCATGCATTATTACAAGTTTTACTGCAAGTTATCTTAAGCCAAAGAATTTTCATGAGGATGTTTTAATGTTGGGATGCTAAGAGTCCAGGATACCTACTTTTAATTCTGATATTGCATTTTCAGTCATCACTTCTATTTGATAAAATAAACTATAACTTAAAACATTTTCAAACTACATCTTCAGTGGAAGAGAATCAGGATGGGAATCCAAGTCTTCTGGCTCCAAGGCTGAGGTTTTATAATTAGTTTAATTAAAACAAAATGTCTCATAAAGTCACAGACTTCAGAAAGCTGTTCCCTGTAAAAACTGGGTGTTTATGTTCACTGTTTTGGAGGAGTTCTGCCTTTTTTTTTCTCTTTCTTGAAAGCTTAAGGTTCTTTGAGTTGCACATAACTACTTCAGTGACTATGTATTACACCAAAATGTACAAATTAGACTGCAGTGAAGTCAATAGTGAGGCTAGAAAGTTACCCTCAGGCCTTCATTTAAATCTAGGCTATATTAAAAGACTTTATGTTACCAGAAAGTTAAACCATGAAGGGACACGGTGCTTCTTGTGGAAGAAGAGCCAGGCCCCATGGGAATAATATAGGAACCTTGTCAGAGAATGCAGGGATGTAACGAGGAAGGCCAAAGTCTGTTTGGAATTTGAGTTAGTGAGAGATGTCAGGGACAAGAGGAAGGGCTTCTATAAATACATTAGCAGCAAGAGGAAGACTAGGGAAAATGTTATTCCACTGCTGAATAGGGAGGGTGCCTTGGTGATGGAGAATGCAGGGAAGGCAGAGTTATCAAACGCCTTCTTTGCTCCTCTCTTTACTGCTAAGGCCAGTCCCCATGAACTACAGAGCCCAAAGACAGGAAAGAAAAACAGGAGAGAGGAGGACTTTCTGCTGATTGAAGAGGATTGGATTAGGGATTATTTAGGCAAACTGGGCACCCATAAATCTCTGGACCCAGATAGGATGCACCCAAGAGTGCTGAGGGAACTGGTGGTTATTGCTCAGCTGCTCTCCATCATCTTCAAGAGGCCATGGAAGGTGGGGGAAAGTGCCTGAGGACTGGGAGAAACCAAGATCACTCCAGTTTTCAAAAAGGGCAAGAGGGAGGACCCAGAAAACTACAGTTTAGTCAGTTTACCTCCATCCCTGGAAAGGTGATGGAGCAGCTCATCCTAAAGATATCTCTAGCTATGTGAAGGAAAAGAAGGTGATCAGGAGTAGTCAACATGAATTCACCAAAGGAAAGTCAGGTTTGACAAACTGATAGCCTTCTGCAATGACTTGACTGGCTGAATGGATGATGGGAGAGCCGTGGATGTTGTCTACTTTGACTTCAACCAGGCTTTTGACACAATCTCCCATAGTATCCTCATAGGAAAGCTCTGGAAGTGTGGACTGGATGAGTGCACAGTGAAGTGGATTGAGGACTGGCTGGATGGCAGAGTCCAGAGGGTGGTGATAAATGGGGCTGAGTCTAGTTGGAGGTCTGTGGCCAGTGGTGTCCTGTAGGTGTCAGTACTGAACCCAGTGCTGTTCAGCTTGTTCAGCAATGGCACAGAATGACCCCTCAACAAGTTTGCAGATGATACAAAACTGAGTGGAGTGACAGACACTCCAGAGGGCTGTGTGGCCATTCAGAGGGACCTAGACTGGCTGGAGAGTTGGATAAAGAGGAACCTCATGAGGTTCAATAAGAACAAGTGCAGGGTCCTGCACCTGGGGAGGCATAACCCCAGGCACCAGAATGGATTAGGGGTTGACCTGCTGGAAAACTGCTCCGTGGAGAGGCATTTGAGTGTCCTGGTTGATAAGTTAACCATAAATCAGCAGTGTGCCCTTGTGGCCAAGAAGGCCATGGGATCCTGGCCTGCATGAGGAGTAGTATTGCCAGCAAGTCGAGGAAGGGGATCCTGCCCCTTTACTCAGCTCTGGTGAGGCCACATCTGGAGTATTGGGTGCAGTTCTGGGCTCCCCAGTACAAAGGATGTGGAGCTTCTAGAGAGGGTCCAATGTAGAGCGACAAAGATGATTAAGGGACTGGAGCATCTGTCGTATGAGGAAACACTAAGCGAGCTGGGCCTGTTTAGCCTGTGATAGAAAACTGAGAGGAGATCTGATCAATATGTATAAGTACCCTGTGGGTGAATGTAGGGAGGATGAGGCCAAACTCTTCTCCGTGGTGGCCAGTGACAGGACAAGGGGTAATGGGTGCAAGTTGAAACACAGGAAGTTCCACCTCCATGTGAGGAAGAACTTCTTTCCTGTGAGAGTGACAGAGCCCTGGCACAGGCTGCCCAGAGAGGTTGTGGAGTCTCCTTCTCTGGAGATCTTCCAAACCCGCCAGGATGCCACCCTGCCACCCTGCCACGTGCTCTAGGTGTCTTCTTGAGCAGGGGGATTGGACTAGACGATCTCTAGAGGTCCCTTCCAATCTTAACCATTCCACGATTCTGTGATTCTGCCAGTGACACTCTCATGTGTCTCTAAGCAGTCATGATTTTCCAGGAAAGCAGCATTTATTATGAGAAGGGGAAGAGCAGCCACTTTCCCCTCCCTGATGGCACAACCAGTTTGGAGAGCAGCTCCATGAAGTTGCTGCCAGGCTGAATCGTGCAGCTTGGGACCTCCTGCTGTCAAAGCACCCAACTGTTTTTCTTGCATGCCTTTGAGAAGCCAAGGCCTAACTTTTCTGAGACAACAAGCAAGGTATTAGAAAGCTCTGCCCTGCAGAAGTGGCCTTGCTGTATGCTGTATGCAGGGTTTTCGTTGCTAATTGAGAGCATGGAGGCCTGGCAATATTTAGGAATCTTGTCTATGCTTGCTGTCAGCTATCAGGAAATACGCATTAGTTCTCACATCCTCATATCTGTGGGCAAGTACTTTGCACAGAGATGAGTGCATCACCTACACGTCTCATGAATCACAGTGCATTACTATGTATTTCTGCTATGGAAATGATATAGGTGTATACTAATTCATGGTATGTGAGAAATTCCACCAGTAGTGTTCTGGGTAGCTTCCAGGCAATGCAGTCTGGGATGTGATCAAAAAAGAAAGAAGAGTGAAGAAAAGTGAACTAAGGCCATTGAAAAAGTGAACAATAGAAATAAAATGTTTTCAAGGAAAATATTTTTTTTAGGAAGTATACGCCATCATCTCTCAACTTTGTGGTGTGACATCTCTCCACCTACTGGCAATAGCTTTTATTTTAAGATGAAATGGAATGTGGCTTCGCTGGCCAGTATTATTGTCAAGTGCCTTTCAATACGCAAAGATTTCTCTCTCTTTTAGCATCTGCCCATGCACTTATTTGCACCCAGCATACCTTTCCAAGGTGCACAGGACCATGTTTATGTTTCAGACTACTACTACTACTACTACTACTACTAACATGATGTAGGACATCATAGATATTAAATATACATCTTAATTTAACCAGATGTGTGTGGTATTTCTTTTAGAAAGTTATTCACAGTTCCCTATACAAATCTGAAATCTGTTTTGTCTTGAAGAAACTTCTACTGTCATGGTGAATGAAACAGCAGAACCAAATTATTCATTCTATACCAACATAGAATATCAACTAGAAACAAAAGTGTTATTCTTTCCAATGGCAAAAGTAGAATTAGACAATAAATATAAGGATGATTTATACTTTCCATTTTTATTTTCAAAATATTGCTACATTTCTTTAGGAATGTCTTGTACTAAAACTTATTTTGTCTGCTTGCAAGATAAAACCTAATATAGCTCGACTTTGCTTTCTTGCAAGGAACCTTTTCCGCTTTTACTACTATTTTTTCATCCAAGGAAAAATGCCTGCAAAAGGAAAAAGATGGCTCGCAGCCCTATGAAAATTATCTCTGCAGTCTCTGAATTTGAAGAAGGGAAAATATCTCCTGATCTGTTTTTTTTTTTTTTGGATTCATTATTTATCTCTTCCAACTGAAAAAAAAAGCCTGTTTCAGTCCAAGATTCTAATTGATTCTGTCATTTTGCCCTCTTCACGTCAGGTAATCTGGGCAACCTGACATCTGGCTCCAGATTTACATCTTTGGATGCTTGTGACTTTCTTTTGATGAATCTTTTCATTATGCTGAATTTTCTAATTAGATATTTCACTTATTCTCATTTTCATCTAATTAAAATGCTATACTAAACATATAAGTGTGGTTTCAATTAATTTATTTTATAAGTGGAGGCATAATTAATGAAAGATTTAAATAAAGCCAACTCATAGTGTGATTGTGTTATTTTTTTCCTGCAGTTTAGTTTAGTTTAGGTATACAGATGATCAGCAAAATATTTATTTGAATTTATAAGCAAATTTAGCTCTATGTTTGAGTAACCAGCTCTGAGGCAAACTAGATATATTGAAAATTTTCCATCATCTTGATGCTTTCAGAATTATATATTTTCATTTTACCTATTTTAAATATGTGTTTTCATGAGTGAATTTTTTATGTCTGCCTCAGACAAATGGGTTTCATTGCATTTTGCAGATATGTTTGAAGTTTTTAATGGTAAATGTTACTGAAGAATAGATCATGAAGACCTTATCTGTAGGTGCTGAGCACTATAGATATGCTGTGATCAGTTTAGCCCACATTTCTTTAAACAGAGAGAGGTGAAGAAATAGCATTAGAATGAAGTTTTCAAAAGGAGAAATGTTAAGCCCAAGCATGCATGGAGGAGCCAAGATATGAGGACACAGTGCCTCCGACTTGCTTCACCACAAGTGAACTATAATCACTCAGTTTGTAGATGCTCATTTGTACCACTGAATTAGGCATGGAGGCCACCCACATGGCCATGACCTTTGACTCATGACCCTTCCTTACAACCACACCTAAAAGAAGTGAAGTAGGAATTTAGAAACCTGTTTATAGCCTTCTTGTGGTATTTTGCTGAGGAGCGCTGGAGCCATAAACATCACCCCTGCCAAGTACCAAAGACCTTTGACAAAAAGAAGTAGAAAATGTGTTCAGATAAATAACCACAGATAATAGCAACAGAAATTGGTAATCAACCCAGATATATACACTGCTACAGGTTTATCCAGGAAAATACGTCACAAATGTTTTCAGCTACAGCATGGTCTAGTTTATCCTGGGCTGGCTGTAGCACTAGACTACTGCACACTCTTAGCCCAGAAGCACTCAAAGCTGCTGGTGCAAATGACAAAGGTGCCAGGTGACTAAAGGGCTTAACTAGACTATTATTCTATCCAAAACCACACTCTTTCTTCATCTCCCTAGGACTTTTGCCCTAAATAGTAGCGGGTGAACCTTTCTCTTAAATACTGTCTTATATGACTGAAAGACAACGCCATTCTTATGTTACATGAAGGTTTCTCACCTGCAAAACTGTATTTGAGTTTTAGATTTTTGGTTGTTTGTTTTCCAGTGAGTCATATGATGCCTCATCTTTAGCAGCTTGTCAGTTCTTTCCTCAGTATCTTATAAGGATTACAGATTTCTATGTCTTAATTCTTTTGGGACTGAATATGGACTGTCATATTTTCTTATAGTCAACTTCATTGGAGGTTGCTTTTATTTCTATTAGACTGATGGAAAAATACTGGTGAATACTCTTCCTTGCACACACATTAAGGATGCTTTGGTATTGTACAGCCTTGAAACAAATGTTTCTTTTCTGTCTGTTTGACCTCCATGTATTGCTGTATTCTAAATAGTACCCCCTTTAAAGGTAAGAGTCAACTCACTTAGTCAAGTGAGAAACTGTTTGAAAGAATGATATAGTTGTTTAAAAATCATTTGTAGTCAACATAAAGAGGATATTCTTTATAGAGAGAAGTTTCTGTGAGCACCTTGGAAAGTTTTTGACTGTACAAGGAACTTAGATGGAACTAACTAAGACTAGCTGCCTAGCTATTAAATACTTTGGGACACAACATTAGGACCATAGCAACATAAATGATAACATATCTTCTTTTATAAGCTTCTTATCAACAGCCTATTTTTCTCCGCAGAAAACAGAATAGTGCTGTTAATACATCACCTTGACTAATCTAGCTTAGTATCACTGCTTATTAGCATTTTTGGTGTTACCTTGAGGCAAGCTCTGCAACCCTTCTGAAAACTGCAGTGTTTTCTTATGAAACTTGGAAATATCCGTCCTGAATTTTCTGTCTATCATTATCTACAGATTTTTCCAGGACTTGCATTTGCTCTGAGGTCTGAAAGAACTGAACATTGCTGAGTAACTAGTAGAGTAAGAACTTGTTAAGACTGATGATTAAAATAGTGATGCTGACATTATTCACAATCTTCCTTAATCTTCTGCTTATTTAAAATGCTGGTATCTCTGAGGTGATTGTATGAGTCAACACCCATCAACTAACCTCATGTCCAGGTAACATCACAGGAGTCCTCACATCTGCTCAGGCAGGCAAAGCAACAGGACTTCATGCATGAAACTCCAATGTAGATATTTTGCAAAGGAAAACTGCCTTTAAAGTCTTATAAAAACTTAGTCACATATTTGTCCATGTACACAAGTGGGGAAACGACATAAGAACTACACAATGAATTATAATAGGCTTTGGGAAAAATATTTTTATTATATGTAGGGGTTTATTTACAAAAAAAAAACCCTACAACTTTGGGATCCTTTAAATAGGAATTGCTGAGGTACTTCTATTCACAGGCAGCTCAAAGTTTAGAAGGATGCTGCCCTATGCATTTTGCTGGCAAGGGAACAAGACATGGTTGTCTTTGGCCTTTGGTTGAGCTTTCTGGCTCACTGTCCCACTGCAGTGTGTGCTGTAGCCTTGAACTCTGCAATATTGTTGTCCACTATTAATGCTGAAGAGATAGGCAGAGAAAGGGAAGATATAAGCTCTTAAAAAATACGTGGACAAAAGGATATATGATGCCACTATAACCAATATCATGGTGCAATCGCCTTTCAGATGGGTGGGCTCTGGCCCGAGGTTATGTATGTATTATGGGCTGCTCTTCCCCAGCTCTCGATGGGAGGACGGAGGTCTCAGTATATTACTCACAGCTTGCTAATCTGACAGTGCCACGTCAGGCTCATACAAAAGAGGGAAGGAGACAGGAGACCTGCTCTGCATGACTCACTCTTTTTGACCAGCCCTCGTGTTTCATAATTTATTATCGTGTGGCCACAAACACCTGGGTCAGAAACTTCCACAATGTGGGCATACTTTGGCATACATGCTCTCCTTCTTGTAGCAACTGCTACCCTGAATTCAGAGGCTGCCATCAGAGGAAAAAATGCCATCAGAGAAGATATCTATCCTCCTCTGTGGGATTCTGCCCCTGAAAACCTACTGGATTTCCCAGTAGAAGAAAACAAAATTGTCATCGATGCTTGGAACTACCGAGAACGACTGGGAGTGTATAAGAATTTGCTAAACGCTTCAGCTAAATATTTTACTGCTTTTGGATCTGAAAATTTTGGTAATATTCTCTGGGGATTGCCACTGCAGCATGGGTGGCAATTTCATACAGGTATGAATTATGTCTTTAAGCAGTAGAAACTGCTACATGTTTATCAGACCCATTCTGGGTCTCTGCTTCCAAGCTTTCTGCTTTGAAAGCCCAATGCAGCCTCAGATCATTTAAATTTTGACATACTCTCCTAGATGATTTGAATGAGAATTTCTGAATTAAGGCAAACCTGCCTATTTGAACAATAGACACTGAACTTTCTGATAGGAAAAGACATTGATACCCATATAACTGGTCAGAAACTGAAAGATTTGTGGTTAAGAAATATTACTAGATCAAATGAAGAGAGTATTATTGCAATTTGCTGAAAATACTTCAAATGATATCCCAGTTATTCCAGAATATTGAAGCTAAATTTTATGGTCTGCACTTTGCAACTTTGCAGTATTATTCTGAATTTGTTAATGGTTTGCCTTTTTTTTTTTCTAGTCTGTTCATTTTATGGTCTTTTATCACTGGTTTGAGTGTCATTTGAAATACAAGGGATCAAAAACCCGCTTCTCCACTCAGAATTTGTTTCACTTTTCACTCTTTTAGATGAATTTAGAAGTAGGCTTGTTATATTTTAAATATATTTTTAAAAAGGCATTTTACCAGGTATGTTTTTCTGTGTTCTTCTAATGAGTTTCAAATTCTAGTGGCTCATTTTACAAAAGCTGATTGCTATCTGAGTCTTTCATCCTTGTCTGTTTGTTTGTTGGTCATTTCATGTGTGAAAAGTCCTTTGAGGTTAAGGCTGCAATATCTTATCAAGGCTTTATCAGAAAATGTGTTCTCTGCTCACTGCCTCACACACAGAGAAGCTTTTCATTCAAAGCTGGAGTTAGCTAACTTAACAACCCTATTGTAGCAACTAGAAGAGGCAGGGAGAAGAGAACAATAATCAGCAATGCTTGTTGGAACTTGTGCCAACACTGTATGGTAGATCTTTCTTTCCACTTTCCTATAAGCAAATGTATTTCTCCACTTGTTGTTCAGTTTACTGGCGACAGTCTGTAGGTCTATGAAGTGGTGGTTTGGCTGTATGTTTTTTTGTAGAAAGATGGAGACTCTGCAACTGGTGAATGAAGGCTGCCTCATGGAAAATGATTGTTAAGGGGAAAGATGAAAAGGAGGTAGAGCAAGCAAAGTTCAAGCAGACAACTAGCTGACAAACAGATATCATCAGGAAAAGTATGTTTGGAGTTTAGGTAGGCTTTTGCTTTATGCTTCTTTATATATGAGATGCAGCAGACGAGTCCTTACCAGCACATGGTAAGGACAAGAAAGACTGACTGCAGAACCTGCACTAGAACAAGAACCTGCAGAGAGTAATCTGTTAGGTAGTGTGGTCTCATCTCCTGTGGTGCTGGGAATGAAGTTCAGTAGAATGATTTATTTCTTTCAGATCCTAGTGGAGCAGGATCTGATGAAAGTATGACAAGATAATAAAGGCCATCAGAGATTTCTAGTCATGGTAATGTGATGCAAGGGAAATTTCGCTTTTAGCAAGCAGGCAGTGGCAGAGGACTTTTCTTGATGAACTGACACCTACCGGATGTGAGGGATGCCAGACTTTGAGACAGAGTTTAACATGGTTGGAATTGATAAGTATGTTGAAGGATAAGTAGAAAAAAGGAGAAAAAAAAGACAAAATTTTAGCATATGTTGTAGTGAGGTTAGTAGTTACTTACACCTAATCCAGGTAGACAGCCTGCTTAGAGTAGTGAGAAGCGACTGAAGTATTTGTGTATCAATATAATGAGCTTGGGCAGTCAAGTGGAAGACTTGAATTCATAGTGCAGGACAACAAAGCACCCTCTAAAAGCATGTGAAATATGTTGTGTTCACTGTCTTGTCTGATTGTGAAAGTTATATTTTGCTGAGAAAATATGAAAATTAAAGGTATAAAAAACAAAAGAGCATTCTATCTTAATGATGTGCTAGACAATAAAGAATAAAGGATAGTGTAGATAGAATTGGGAAAGACACAAATTATTTAGGAAAATACAATAATATGAAGATGACGGAATCTTCTTTACAACCACAGTTGGATTTGAGTAAGAACAGCTATGTGTACAATGCTACCAAACGAACTATAAGTATTACCAGATAATCCCAGATCATTATGGAAAATTCTGACTTTCTGCATACAGAATTGAGAACAAATATTGTTGGCCTCAGATATTCCTGAATCACAGAATAGTTGAGTTTGGAAGGGACCTCTGGAGATTATCTAGTCAAACGTCCCTGCTGAAGCAGGGTCACCTAGAGCATGTTGTCCAGGATCATGTCTAGGGGAAATGTAAATATATCTAGAGAAGGAGACTTCACAATCTCTCTGGGCAGCCTATTCCAGTGCTTTGTCACTCCAACAGTCAAGAATTTTTTCCTCATGTTCAGATGAGGAACTCATTGCTTTTCACCTTGCGCTTGTTGCCTCTTTCCTATTGCTGGGCACTGCTGAAAATAGCTTGGTCCAACTGTCTTTACACTCTCCCTGAAGATATTTGTATACACTGACAAGATCCCCTTTCAGTCTTCTCCTCTCCAGGCTAAACAGACACAGCTCTCTCCACCTTTCCTCATAGAAGAGATGCTCCGGTCCCCTAATTATCTTCATAGCCCTACTCTGGACTTTCTGCAGTAGTTCCATGTCTCTCTCGTACTGCAGAGCCCTAGAGTACTGGACACAGCACTCTAAATGCAGCCTTTGCAGGGCTGAGTAGAGGAGGAGAATCATCTCCTTCCATCTGCCAACACTCATCCTAGTGCAACTCAAGATAGCATTGGTTTTCTTGGCCACAAGGGCTGGTTGCTGGTACATGGTTAACTTGTTCACCAGGACTCTCAAGTCCTTCTCTGCCAATCTGCTTTCCATCAGGTCAGTCCCCAATCTATACTAGTGCATGGAGTGCAAGATCCTCCCTAGGTGAAGGATCTTGTATTTTGTTAACTTCAGGAGGATCCTCTCAAATTTCCAGTCTGTCCAGGTATCTCTGAAGCCCAGGCTTCTGGTGTATCTGCCACTCTTCCCAGTATTGAATCATCAGCAGATTTGCTGGCTGATATCACCTGTGTCAAAAAGTTGTCATCAATGCTGTATAGGGCGGTTTGTGCCTATCTGTGTTGTCTTTCCAGCAGATACCAGGGTGACTAAAGTCCTCAAGGTGAACCAGGGCCTGTGATCATGAGGCTACTTCCAACTGTCTGCTGAAGACAAGAAAAAAAGTGTGAAGGAAAAAAAGGATTCTGTGTTTACAATCCTTAGAAACACCAGTTTTCACACACACACACACAAAAAAGTACATTTTTCTCCAGTGCAAGCTCCTGCCCTCAGTGCTTTGTGCTTGATCAGCTAGCTTGCCCCAGCACACAAGCTCCATCCAGTCAGCTGGGAAGGATAATTAGAAAAATTTATATGCGCATGATTCATGATCATCTCTTCTCCCTGAGAAAACAGTATCAGGTGTCTTACCACAAACACTGGTCGTTAAAAATGGCATGAAGGTTAGTTCTGATGTGACATGAATGACAATGACTGTATTCAGCTTAGCTATCAGAGGGTATGTGCTCTGCAGGGTGGTTTTTGAGTGTCAGAATCAGCTCATATCACTGGACCTGGTCATGGTAATTGCATGTCATTAAGCAGGTTTCCTGACTCACTACATACATACTCGCGTATCTACATTATGTACATATCTAAGTGCTTTGATGAGTTAAGCTATTTTTTCATATAATATAGAATCATAGAATCATTGTATTTGGAAAAGACCTTCAAGATCATCAGATCCAACTGTAGAACCATCACCACCCTGCCTGCTGAACTATGACCCTAAGTGCCTCATCTACACGTTTCTTCAACACTGCCAGGGATAGTGACTCCACTACTTCCCTGAGCAGCCTGTTCCAGTGCTTCATCAATCTTTCCTTAAAGTTAAATGTCTTTACTTGTCTTCATGTGAAATGTCTTGAATGTTTACAAGAACATACATACCTGTAAACTCTGCTAACCAGATGAAAGCAAACATTTGCTTTCATATGTTTGCATTAAAAGCCTGTTTGTATGTACTGTTAAACTGGAAGGGATTCTGTTTCATAACAGCCCATTAGGGGAGGCAATTACCAGCCCATTAAATTTATGTCATTCTGCTCATTACATTATCAGCTTTACCTCTATCAAAAATGTGTCAGTTTTGCCTGCAGTTGTGTCCTTATGAGCATGTGTATTTATATCTCTATAAAAATATCATCTTGTTAAGTCCTGCTTTAAGACAGTTTCATAAAAACTCAGAATACTTTTACAGAAAGCAATAAATTGAACTGTAAAACACAGATTGTTATGCACTGTATGAAGTATTGACTGAGAAATTCAGCTACTGTAAGCACAGTAGTTTATGAAGCAGAACAACAATATTTGTTTTGCTTCTCTGAGCAAAATTCTGCATGCTTTACTTGTATAAGGTTTTTTTTTTGCTTCAGAGGGGTTTTTATGTGAAAAAGATTGAGAAGCATTTGACCTGTTATTTCATTTCATTCAGGCAGATTAGCAGATCCTTCCAGTGTGACTTCCAGTGGCTATGAAGCTGAAGACCTTCTGCGCATATCTGTAAGAAGCTGGTGGGCCTGTAAGTATATGCTCTTATACTGTTCTTCCCCAAAGTATGATTTATGTCCCAGATGGCAACTCAGAATCTTTCATCCACTTGATCTTTTATATTAAAAATTAATTTCAGTGTTACATAACTCTCCATTAAAAAAATTGAGCATGACACCTAAGTACGACTAAGTAAATTAAAACTAACTGACCTTGATAACTTTTCTCAAAAAAAAGAGCCTTAAGAGATGCTTGCATTTCAAAAGTGCATGAAAAAACATGTGGGAAATACCATGTTGGGTACCTCTATTTCTAGACATTTGTAGAGATTACATTTTTCAATCACTCCATGCCAGATTTCACAGAATCACAGAGTGGTTGAGGTTGGAAAGGAGCTTTAGAGATCAACTAGTCCAATCCCTCTGCTCAAGCAGGGTCACCTAGAGCATGTTACACAGGATTTTAACCAAGCAGGTTCTAAATATCTCAAAACTAAGAGACTCCGGATTTTTTCAATTGGTACTGGTACTTCAAACTCAAACTTAGTGTGAGAATGTCAAGAACCTTTGTTGTTCTTCTGTCATCCTTGATAATATATATATGATCAGACTTTTCATCCTTCATTTGTGTTTTCACAGTTGACTACAAAAGGGAAAATAAAGGAAGGCATTATAACCATGACACCCAAATAACTTCATTATCTTCATTATGGTGATAGCATTTATTCAGTGGGTTTTCAAGTATCCAACTGAAACTCAAGCTATAGGATAATTTATGCTCACTTTAATCCTGGCTTTATATTCCTAGTGAGCTGAAATTGTATTAAAGATATCACATTATTCCCGTAAGTAGAAACAGCCTGAAGGCAGAGAAAGAGAAATAAGTGTAAAGATCGGAATTTGCATTGTCAATCCCAGTGACAGTCTCAACATCTCAAAAATACACATCCAACTAATTCAAACAGGCTTCTGAAATGGAAATATCTGAACTTCTTGGATCCTTTTGGTAATTCAGGTCATTCATAGGTGTCCCTACTAAACTGGAGGGACCAAGTAGCTGTTTTTGATGGTCTACACAGTTTCTTGTAGCATGAAGTATATCAGAATTTTAGTAGTAAAAATATGTATCTCTGATCTAACTGGAGAATGGGTCTATCCATTACACTTAAGCAAATATTAAGCTTTATAGGGGCCAGTGTTTTCACAAAAATGGTAATATTTGGTTTGTAATCTTTGCTCTATACAATTCAAGGATATCTATTTATCATGGGCTAATGTAGTCTAGGGGATAGCACTTTTAGTAGCTGTGGTAAAAGCACCAGTACTACAACATGCTTTGTCTCAAGGGCCTTGTATTTCCTCAAGCAAGAAATCTGACAGTTCAAACTACCAACTGAGGATTTAGTGTTCTTACTGTTGCTTCTTAATGTTAATGCTTTTAATGTTCTTTTAATAATCTTATTTCCCTCTGCTATTTTCTACAGTAGGTACCTATATGGAAGTAGACTACTCAAACAACAGCTTGTAGCTAGATTTCCACAGAGCTGGTCTTACAAAACAATATTTCCAACCATGTTGTTGTTGAGTCTATGGAGAAAACATAAAGGACAATTATGTTTTCTTATAAAGGACAAGATGTTTTCTCACCTGATAAAGCAAAAACATGTAATTAATTTGCCTACTCCCAAACTGCGCTGCGTTTTATCTCTCTGCATAGAAACCTTCCAAACATGTTTTTGTTGCTGTTTTTCAAAGCTGAATGAACAAATTATTTTAAAAAGTCTACAATTTCATTTTTTTTAAATCTGTGTGAAAATCAATGTTTTCTAGACTCTCTTTTTTTTTTAATTTTCTCTTTTTCTGAAAATGGAACTCAGACCCTTTGGGAAAATTTTTTCTCTACTTTTTCAGAGATGGAACTGACCGGTAGGATGGAAAAAAAAAAGACAGGTCTGTTGGCTTACAACCAACAATTCTATATAAAGGCAATAACATCATAAAAATCTTTTTTTAAATAAGTAAAAAGCCTCATCAATGTTTTAGTTTCTATGTTCTTTCTCTTCCTAGAGCACAACTGCCCTTCTTTTAACCTCTGGTACTTTTCCTCCATTACCTCTGGTCCTCATTGCCTTTGCTTCCTCACTCAGACTCTCTTGTTGCAAGCTCTCCTCTTCCACAAGACTTGCTGGCAAGCTGGCATGAACAACTTATCCCTCCTTGCCACATGGCTACTTTGTTGTAGAGATTGCGTAAAACTTCAGGCAGTGAGCCTGAAATTAAAAGTACATATCTTCATGTGATCAAAGATGTAAGCAAATTAAATATGTAAATTTAGAGTAGAGCCAAAAGACACTGCAATACTTGGTGCAACCAATTGATTTGATTTCCTGTTTCAGGGTGGTGAGCATTAGATCCTCCTCGGAGAGGTGTCTCAGGCAGTGATTGAGCAAGAGCGGTCATTGCTTAGCGCTGCCCAACCAGATGACCTCACTGGAACAGAAACTTTCTCTAATTCCTTAGCGTTTTTATTCCTGTTCCTCACTTGCTTCTAGAAGCAACACTACCACCTGACACTGATTTTGCTGTCTCCAGAAAATTTATAAACTCAGCCTTTTTCATTTTATCACTGCAGGAGCCCTGCAGAAGTTTTGGAGAGTATACAGAAGTGTTATTATGCATTGCTCTAAGGATGTGTATGCTTTTGGTGGACTTTTAGGGTAGCTCCCTCTGGCTCACATAGTTATACCAAGACAGGAATGAAACGCAACCAGGAGTTGGCATTTAATGCTCCCTGATGTGTGTGAGACACCACACGACTCGTAAGTTCTGCCTAATAAGTTCTTCCTCTTTCTCTGGAATTGTATTCCCGTTTTGCATTATTTTCTGTTCTCTGAGTCCCTAGGCAGGCATAAATACATAATGTATGCAGGCATTTTAAAAGAACACAAGCATTTTCCAATTTGAAGTCCAGATTTCACCACTTTTCATGAAAATAGTGAAGAAGAGGCAAGACCCAGGTTAGCAATGATTCCCAAATAGAGAGCAGCTTTTGTCACTGGGACATTTGTTTGACTTTCACTGGCCATGCATTTACTCTTGAATTATGCACCATTTTCTGATAAAGGCCCATTTACAGGAGGTAGAACTCTTTTTTTCCCTCCCATCTTCCCCCCCACCAATAAGTAGGACAGTAACAGCTAAGAGGCGGTAAAGATTTTGGTCCTTATTGCTGAAACTACATAGTAAATCTGTAGGAAGCCAGTGATCCCAAACCTGAGCATGTGTAAAGCACTACTCATCCAAGAGATAGAATATCTGAACTCCAGCCTTTCCTTCACTAAAAAAAAAAAAAAAAAAAAAAACAGGAAAAGGAAGAGGAAAGGGAAAAGAGAAAAAGAAAGGGAAAGAGAAAGAGAAAAAGAAAGAGAAAAAAAAAAGAAAAAGAAAAAGAAAAAGAAAAAGAAAAAGAAAAAGAAAAAGAAAAAGAAAAAGAAAAAGAAAAAAAGAAAAGAAAAGGAGATGTGCTCAGGCAGAGATAAGAACTGAACCTGGTCTTCCTTCAGGCTGGACGAGTGCTCTAGCACGTGGATCAGATCATAGGAAGCCACTATCCTAAAATAAATGTAAAAAAATCTATTGAGGCCATTTGCAAGATGATTTAATTTTTGAGATTTTATTTATTGATTGATTTTTTTCTTTGAAAGCAAACTTACTGTTTTATGGTAATATAACAATAGTATTTGCCTTTCTCTTTCTTATATGCTTCTTATGCTTCTTATATGCTTAGCATGTCTAAGTGTTTTTTGTAAGTGGTACTCCTGGAGCCACTTTTTTTCACCTTAAAATTTGTTTTCTGTGGTTATCTGGCAACCAAAATTTGAGAGGCCTGCAATGTCCTCTCCATTATAACCTATAGAGACCTATTTTTTTCCGACTGTGTATCCTTTCCTGCAAAGTACGGCACTCTCAACTCATGCAAGGATATTAATAAGGAATATAGAAAGGAATGTTATAAATCATATCTAAATCAATACAGATGCCATCTTTAGTACGTTATATTGCTGAACACAGTTGTCTCAGTGGCAATTTGAAAGATTTGTATTTGGTATTAGAGAATGTTTAGATTTTTGTTTGCGTGTTTTTTAATTTGCTTATGGTTAACATCTTTTCTAATTATTGTTACAGGTATGAATTACTATCTGGCTATTATACCCTTTCTGGGTGCAGTGGAAGCTGGCCTTTTTGAAGAGTTGCCATATGAAATAGAAATATTACCACCAGAGGAGCTAAGAGATGATTTTTGTTACAGTGTTGCTGACTGCCGTTCTCGCATTCCCAAGCTCATGGATGAGTGGAAGGCCTATTTTGAAGTAAATAATTTTACTTTATATTTTGCAGCATATTATTTTAAAATTATTACTGTTTGTAAGATTCAGAGGGCTTGGTTTGGTGTAAGTAACAGCATGATACATAAGTAATAAGGAGGAAAAATGAAAAGCATGGCATAAAGTGAGACAGAGATGACAAGTCCAGGATTTCTACAGGCTATGGATTTGTTCCTTCCTTTCAGAATAATTCCCCCAAGAAGCTGTTGTGTTAACAGTTGCAATGTAACTATACTGCTTATGCTAGCAATACAAAATAAGTATGTGAGATAAAATATTACCCTTAAAAATGATATGATGGTTTTATAGGATTTATTTATTCTTCCTAACATCTAAAATAAATAAATAAATAAATAAATAAATAAATAAATAAATAAAGTGTAAATCCTCCTGGTAACTCCAAATGGATCAGAAGATTATAAAGGAAGATGGGATCTGTGACTATGTCTGTTTTTATCTGTTTTCTTAAGTTTCTTTTCCTTAACAAAAGTTTAGAAAGTTTAGAAAGTATAAAAGGTCTACTATTTGAATAGCCTTACTGACAGCCATTAGGAGACACTTCTTTTCTGAAAATCTTGAACAGTTCCAGCTGAAAGAGTACAAAAAGTATTTCAAGGAATCCAACTATTGTAGCATGAAAGCTTCCATGACACTCAGACAGAAAAGTCCACTGAATTATTGCAACAGATCACATTACTTCATCAGTCAAAATCAGACATGCAAATCCCATTAACTTCAATGGAGATATGAATTTGCTTTGTACCTCTTTTTCTCTCAATATCAAGTACTGCTATTACTTAGAAATAGCAAAGCAACTTATTTTGTTTGCTGAAAAGCAATTTTATTCAGCTTGAAAACTTATTGTTTTGTGAACTATATGCATAAATCCAGAATTAGACTTTGAAAAAAGAAGACAGAATGATTTTTTTTCTGACTTTTCTCCCCTTTTGCTGTAGTATCTATTTTCTACAGACCAAAAAGCTGAGAGCTCTACAACACAATCCTCCTTCAACCTAGATGATGCCCTTGGTCACCTGTGGAAGGCACACGTGGCATCCATTGCTTATGCTTTACCTAAGTTCCAGGACAGGTAAGAGAATTAGACCCATGGTCAAAAGCAACCTTCATCACTTCTTCGCCTGTTGATAAGGGTAATATCTGACTGAAGTCAATATGTGCTTTCTTAAACTTTGCTCTTCGACTCTCTTGGAGCCATGAACTGCATGGCAATAAGAGTTGCAGTCCCTGCATTGCTAACTGTCCAGGCTGGCACTGGTGGGCCATGCCATGCCACGTGCTTAAAAATATGATGCTGTGCATGCTTTGGGACCTGGGATTCAGAGCATAAGCTCTGGCTAATTTGGCCTAGAGGAAATGATGTCTCTAGGTATAAAAGGCTGAAGGTGAGTTTAAGTCACTGTGACATTGAGAGTGCTCAGAATATTATAATGAATAAATATGTTCAGGATAAATGATCGACTAATGACTTCTAGGTTGGATTTCGATTATCTGTTACATTTTCCTTTTGGTTTCTTTCAGATTAATATATCTCTCTGATTCAGAAGCATATTTTGGAGAAGACTGGGCTAATGGTGTAGATTTCATTGCAGCCACACACTTCTCTACAGATTTCTGGAATACAAACCACTTCCAGGCTTTCCTGCCTCAGAGGATGCTTGTTGAAGGAGATGTTATCCCATTCATCTATGACTTCAGTCCACAACAAAACAAAGTCTTGTTTTCACTGAGTGCTCTTCACCAGACAAATAAATTAACAGGTATGAGCCCGATCTACATATATCTATAGTTCATATATATTTTATATCTTATTCTCTGTAAGCTTTTCTCCAGATGATTACAGTGACCTTCAATATAAAATAGTATAATCACTTCATAGATACTACTGATAGCATAGTACAATAAAAATAAAATTATAACGCACCAAAAGCATCTTGCGACAAAACTCATGAAATGAGTTTTCACACAAGAGGATTTCACACGAGTTAAATGCATCATTTCCTTGAGCAGTTGACCTAACTTTTTTCTCCATATTTCTAAGAAAAACTAGTTTGCATTTCTCCAGATAGACCTGAAAATATTAAGGCTGTATATGAAGTTGTTAGATTAGCTGGGATCATTAGGAAAAATGGGCCATCATGAACAACAGTTTGTGTGCCCAGAAGTATTCTCTATTTATTCTTCTCACAATCCAATATAATAGCCTTGTCTCAGCAAACTATCTTAGACAATCTTGGCAATCACTTTATCTAAAATAAGTTGTGCATCACCATCCAGTGGTGACATGCAGAATTACAGACTCCCGAGGCTTGAGTTCATACTTTTATTCAACTTCAGTTTATTCAGATGTCGCTTTTTTTTTCCTTCTTTATCAAGGAAATCTTTTTTTCCCCATCTTTAGGTGAAAATACGATATAAACCAAAGGATTTCTACATTATGAAATGATTATCCATAGCTGTGGCATTTGTTTTGTGATCTTTTTCTTCTGCCTATACATTTTAGTGAAAGTTCATGCTGAATGTATTTCCTAGCAGACAAAAGCCATTTAATGAAGCTATTAAATTTTACAAAAGAGCATCCTCACCCTCCAAGTGCTTCCCTTACACCTTCCACAGAATGTGAAGGAAGCCTCATAGTCTGACCAAGGCACTTTTACAGCTTTGTCCCATGCCAGTGATCCATCCCTCCATGCAGGCTTTCTATAGCCGTCTCCAGTATCCATCTCCTTGATAAGAGGGAAAGCAAGGCAGGGAAAAGCATGACCAGCAAGCAGAGACCACAACACATCAGAGCATGGGTAAGTGGGGACAAGAGCACAAAGGCAGCAGTGGAGAGAGGGAGGAAAAATGGCATGGATGCAGAAGGTGACAAGAGAAGGATGGAGAAAGTTCATGTGGATGCAGGCCATGAACAACAAAGTCAGAGGCTGGAAACCCGGGCACTGCAGGCCAGGGATTTCTTGGTCCTGCTATGGAGGGATGAGCTTGGTCTTCAGCTGAGAGGTAAATGCCTACTAACTCAGCCCAATGACTGCTCAGAGCTTAAGAAATATCTGACTTGAGCCTGAGTCCACCATCTGAGCAGGGAACTGAAATGCTAGGTCTTATTGTAGTGACACTCATGCAACAAAACACTATCTTGCTTTAGCAGTCAGCTGCTTCAGAGTTTCAAATGCATCATCTGAGATGTGGAGTGCTCTTCTGGTGTTGGAAACTTTGGTAACAAACAGAGTACCTCACAGGATGGGATCTTGTCCAAAACAGAGTGACATTTGATTTCTCAATTCAATACTCCTTATTTTCTCCTCCCTGCCTCTATCTATCAGCAAGCTGCACTCAGACAGTGCTCTGCTACCTCTAAAGTCTCTTGAGTGACAGAGACAGAAGCTTTATTTTTTATGCTCTGCATCTCACTGATACGCCAAGGTAAAAGAGCAGTAGCTTTTCTTGTCCTGGACTTCTCCTGCTGTTCTTACCTGATTGCCTGGAGCAGTACAGGCACCTGGCTGCTAGGGTAGAGAAGAAGGCTGTTTGCAGCCTTTCTCTCTTAACGCTTCCACTCCCTGGTAAAATCCTGTGAGAATGAAACTGGCAGAAGCTTCTTTTTCAGGAGACTGATTAAACTCCTCTTTGCTTTCTAGGGGACTTTTCTTTCAGATTTCCTCCTGTGGCCCCCTTGATCATCATAAAGATCAGTAAGAACAGCAGTGGGGGACAGGCAGTGAATATCTTGTAAGCTGGTGTAATACTAGACAAGCTAGTGCTTGTCTAGTGCTTCCATAACGAGCCACCTACAATAGCCTGGATGGAAGACCTGGGATCATATGCCTCCTCAGTCTGAGGCCTTAGCTGGGGAGGAGCACAAAACCTTGGCAGACATACAGTAGAAGACAACAAAGCACAAGATTATAAGTACCAGGCCAGGGAGCTCTGCACAATTGCAGAACAAGATCTGAGCATCTGTCTTCAATGATTTTGACTCTCCACACCCAGCTGTTGATCAATATCAAGAGTCCTGAGCTGAATGTTTCTACTGTCTGTGTCTACCTACATCCTTGCAGGCAGACATTATCCCTTCAGCCTGTCTCAGCTTTGTCCTCACTTTGCTGTCCGTAGGGGTGCTAGGTGTTTGTTACATCCCGGGTGCGCTGCGAGCTGCGTACGCTTCATGCTAATTTGATGATGTCACGTTATGTCTCTTTCCAAGGAGGATTGCTGCTGCAACTCTGGCGAAAGGCTATGTCTACCGAAGCAGGAAGGGAACTGGGCCGAAAAATGATTGAAGACTTGATTGCAAACCAGAAGTTTAACCCAATGGAAATGTTTCAACAGAGTTGACCTGGCAGCACCCATTTTCTTGACAAAAAGCAGCTCCAACACTGATTGATTTAATCTTTTAACAGTAATGAATCTAGTAATCTGTTTTTGGTAATTTCATAGAGCAGGATTCAGTGAAGAGCCATGTGTGCTTTTCTCTCCTATCGAATCAACATTTCTATCCTTAATTTTCTTGATTATCTCATGACTTCATTCTTTTCCTGATAAACAAAATGTTTCACATAATATCTGACTTTATTAGCTTCTACTTTTCAGATAATCTGTCATTATTGGGGGCAAAACTAAATAAAGGCAAATTATATTTTGTTTCAGACTGTTTTTTTTTCCCCTGTATACAGGGATCTCACCAGATATGCAATTTCTCATGTTCCTGATGGTGTAAAAAATAATAATCCAGAACATTTATTTGAAGCAGGGATTAACTTGAATTGACATTTTCCAGCAGTTGTTATTTTACAAGACAGCAGCAATCTACTTTGAAACTTCTCAAATCAAGTACTTCAATACAGATTGATTCCTTCTATAGTGCTTTGCACCAAGAAAGTACCTCAGCCTGTATGGTAAAGTCAGTCCCAAGAAGTCCTGAACCCAATGATTTTATCCCACAGCAGCTGTACCAGCATTTGATTCATTTCACTTATTCATAAGTGAAAGTTCATGTTATGAAGCTATGAAGTTATGTTCATAAGTGAACTTCAGAAGAAGTCCTGAATTATTAGTTGCATACCATGTAAGTGAAAAGAAAATCATCTGCATTTTTCTGCCCCATTTTCTGAGTTTTATTGGCCCTCGCTCCCAAAACCGGTGGATATTTCCACTGGAAATTAAGAAATAATTACCAAGACATTCAGCAGTTAAACACTATTCCGTCCTTTAATGTCCCAGGACAAAGATTTCAATTATTCATTGTCATTTTATGGATAAACTATTAATGTATCATCATTAGCTAACAATTTTCAAAGGAAATAAGTTAATGGGGTCTAAGAAAATGTGGGAGTTTTTACCTTAATTACCTGGTTCATAGATCAGAGTAATTATATTTCAACAGACTTTAGGTATAATCTAAAAGTAATTACTGCAGCTGCCAGCTGTTAAAATATTAAGTTAATTGTGCTCCAGAAAAGTTTGAAATAATTTTTGACCTTTTCTGTGGTTAACTTAGATTTAACCTTAGATGGGCTTTGAGAAAACAAAAAGCCATTAATACAAATACTGACAACAAAGCTGTACTGATGCTCTTGAGATGGTATTTCCATAGCACGTTTTTAACAAGCTAATGTTTTCTTATACAAATTTAGGACAACATTTGGAAACAATTTAATTACTCTGAAAAAAGAGCTATCTTTCTTATTTTAGCACTGGGCACCTACTGATTTCAGACACAGTGTCTTTCCTGATACAGCATACCAGTCAGCCAAGAAAAAGCTTTAGGAATTGACCACCATTCATGACTGGGAGGCTGAGCCATGCAGAAAAGCCTAGGCAGATCACAGGGTGATGGCTTCAAACAAGCAGAGCAGATCCTGAAATAGGGCAGATATGGCTTAGTATGAGAACTGGGCATCAGAAACTAAGCAGAGAGAAAAGCACCAGGAGAAGGCAGTATGGTGGGATGTCTCAGGAAAGTGCACCTGGAAAGTGAGGGAAGTTTTCTTGCTTAGTGTTAATTTGGAGGTTTAAACCCTGCTCTTCTGCTTTTCAAATGCACAATCTCTTTGCTGCCTTCTTCTAAGAAGGGCCACTTTCTGTTTCACAGATCTGTTAGAGAAAAAATCAAAAATGCGACTCTCAGCAGCTCTAGAAAGCCAGGAAGTTAAAATGTGTTGCACATTGGCAAATAATGAGACCAAAACGATTGAAACAAAAAACCTCAGGAGGGAAGGTTAAAAATCAGTACTTGATTGGAAAAAAAAAAAAAAGCAAGTTGGGTAAACAATAACCTACAAAAAAAAAAAAAGAGCCTGGCCATCCAGAAAGTTAATAGCACTCAACCCAACTCTCCCTCAGCTGTGTACAGCCAATGGGGGTGTCTTCCCCTGCTGCTTCCAGGCTGCTAAGGCAGCTGGGTCATCCAAGCTCATTTTAGGCAGGTCTGCTCCTGATCTCTCAAAGATGTGCAGTTTCTAACTCGCCTTCTACAGGAGTGTTCTCATTTCTGAGGAAGGGCCAGAGGACCATGGGGGAGATCTTGTCCTCATCTATGCATTTGCAACAACTGCATTTAAGCCATCCTCAAAACTGACCTGTTCTTTAACAAATAATGTTACAAACATATTGGGCATAGAGTAAGGTCTAACTTCGTAAGTGATTGTAGCTTGTTAGTTTACTCTTCTCCTCTTCTAGAAAAGCTTCATGGACCTTCCAGCACATACTAGTAGACACTCCTCCAGTTTCTTAGGCATCAAGACATAGGTGGAGCTCAGAGAACCTACGTGCATGAACATCATTAGCAGAAAGACATGAAACAATCTTTCTAGCAGGAACTGGATTCCTGGATTTCCCCTTCTCTATAATCCTTAATCTATGTAGAATTATTTGGGCACCTTTCAGCTCATGTTTTGTAAAGCATAATTAATGTTTTTCCTTCCAATATCTAAAAGCACTTGTGTCCAGACCTGTTGTGCGTGGAAGAAGAGCAAAGGTATTCTTGCCGAGAGTGATCTTTAACCAGGCAGTTAGGAGGCCTTGCTGGAAAGCAGCAAGAAACGTAGATTTGGACCCTCCCAGGCAGAAGGCAAAGTATTTGTAGACTTTTATATAACAGTATTGTTTTACATTTGTATAAGTATGTTAGCAGTTGGGGCACAACATAAAAATTACATTATGAGTACAGGGTGTGTTGACTGGCCCCCTTCAATAATGTGCTCTGAGCAATGGACCTCAAGTTCTGGCTCCCAAGAGGGAAGAGATGAAAGACACATTCTTTTTACAATGCAATGCATTCTTTTTCCTTCCTCTCAGCAGTTCCAGGAGCAGCATGCAGCCTCTTTTGGATCTCATGTTGAGTCTCCATACGCCATGTGCAAAGAGCAGGCACCACAGAAAGGCCTGAAATGTGCTCCAGCTTAATTTTTGAAGAAAAATCTCTGTTTGATACCACCTCTCCCACTGTCATTTCATTTTTACAGTGATCCTGGACATCTGAGCACTTGCTGTGCCTTGTTCTAGTTAAATTTGCAGCCCAGATCCACAAAGGTGTTTTGACTCATGATACCCATTGCTTTCAATAGAATTTAAGAATTCAAAAATGTCTGTAGAACTTTTCTAACCTTCTGTGCTACAGATGAGACAAAATGGGCCACAAGGTGTTGCATTACGTGAGGTGTCACACTGCTCCATGCAAGGGCTGGTAAGGATTTTAAGAAAAGCCTAGAGTTTTCCACCTTGGCACCAGCTGGGAATTGTAGCTTATGTTTGGAAGTGCCAAGCTTTGGACTCCCTCTGAACAGCGTTCAGAGGACAAGGAACAGAGGCAGAGTCACGTCAGGATTTGGTACATTTGGTATGCCTACTTAAAATATGACTCCATTTATGTAATATTTATCTTGAAAATAAAAAGTAGCATTTTTTGTTTGTTTGTTTGAGGTTGTTTGTTTGTTTCTACTGATTTATTCCTAGCCAAACTCTGCAGGACAGAATTGGCAATGGAGGTAAATCTATAAAGACTCTCACTTCCTTCTACAAATTATCCCAAAGAGTCACACAAGCCACTGGTATGAATGCTTGAAAGAAAAAGATGCAGCAGGTGCGGTAGGACAGATAAAGTGAATATAAACCAGCCTTGGTGACTGGAGAGAAGCAGCTTAGTTTTACAAAGAAAGGCTATGTTTTTAAGTCTCCTCTTGTTCAATGTTAGGCCCATAAATACTAGCAGATGTGACCACTAACGCTAAGGAAAGCGTGTGGCTGCATCTCATTCCAATGGAATAAGGCAGAAAAAGGAGAATCTTTTTACATAGAACGTAAATTAAGTGTCTTGTGGGATAATCTCCCTAAAGCCTCTTTCAGATGCTTCATCTGCTCAGTAAGGACCAGGGATTCTATGAAGGAACTGAGATATTTGCAAGGAAGAAAGTGTAATTTCTGTGACTCTCCTCAGAAGAGCAAAGCAGGCTTGACAGCTATGGCAATGCTGGCCCCAGCTGCCAGCTGCAGCTGCTGCTGCTCCCAGAGCCACAGAGGCACATGCAAAGAGAATATAGGGACAAGGTGTTTATATACATAAGCATTTCTAAAAATCCCAACAGGATCAGGGACTTAAGTCATTGCCTAGGCATTCCACATGCTCCCAAATCCTAACACACAAGAGAAATTTTAAGTTAAATAAGAATATAAAGTAAGAATATAAAAGTTTCCTGAACGGGTCTTACTAAAACCTTGTCTCTGACAGTGACTAGTAATAGTTGATTAAGGAAGGAACGGAATAAACAAGGCAAATGCAGAATAATCCTTCTCTGACATAGCTACCCAGGAGCTGACAATAAGCACTTAAATCCAGATCCTCATGATTTATCAGTCCAAGAGAAAGATTCATAAAAGGGTATCCTGGAAAATACATATTCCTGAGAAAAGCGACAGGAAGCCAGTGAAGGAGCAAGCTGTACTATTGCAAAGCACAAGAACACTCACAACACACACTTTAATGCAGAGGCATTAAAAAAAGAAAGAAAGAAAAAGAAAAAAAAAATAAAAAAGAAAGAAAATCGGCAAAAAATGCCACTAATCCATAAAGTAAAATCAGAAAACATTTTCTCTCTGGGGACTATCAATTCTAATATGGTGTCAAGGAGTTGAAAGTTAACATGGTATAGGGACATCAAAGTGAAAAACATTACGAAAACACTCAGGCGAACTTAAGAGAGGTCGTGAAAATATCAAATGCATTAAGTGAAGAGACAGCAAGAATAAACAGCAGCTTCTTACTAGGAGGAGTATCACAGATAAGGATTTATTTGACACATACAGAAGGAGCACATTGTGTTTAAACAAAAGGGTTTTTGGCATTTAAAAAGAATGCTGGGAGAAGATTCTTCTTATCTTACCAGACACGAAGGCTGGGTACATAAAAAATGAACATATTCATCATCCAAATAGAAAATGCTGCCTCACTAAGGGCTTATGTACACATGGAGAACTGCAGAAACAGCTGTTCCTGAGCAGCTCCGTGTACAGATGGGCCTTCGGTGAGAACACAGTGGAAATGCTCCTTAGCATTAAATGAGATAAGCCTTTAAGCTAACAGGTCTCTGCAAAAGCTTATGGCAATCTTTTGCAAAGCAAATGCCTTATTATTTAAATACACTTGTGTTCTCTTCAGGCATAGTAATTGTGATCCGTGTTCAGCTGCAAATGGCTTTCTCCTCTTGAATGTAGTCTACTTGAGCAGTAATGTCTGGGAATGATAACCAGGCCCCTCCAGAAACATGGTGACATTGCAGCTTTTCCAAACATGCATTAGCAAACAGTAGGAAATTACTGTGATCTTCTGTACAGCTGAAATGAGGCACAGCAGTTCCTAAGTATTAAATACTGAACTTGAGCCTTTTTCTAGGATGTTGCTTAACATCTTCTCCCTCCCTTCCACTTTACCAAGGAATTCATATCTCCTGTACCCGCAGTACAGCATCACAGCCTCCATTTCACATCAATACCTTAATGCCAGCACCACTGTCCCGCTGTGTCATGCGAGCTGAAGTGCCAGGTCAGTTCTCTTGCAGTGACAGGATATGATGGCTCCAGTGCCTGAGGAAAAGATACTGGAGAGATCTCTGCAATAATATATTTACAAGGCTCATAAAATTCTGCTGCCTTTACTCCTGTGAGTACAGCTCACTGCACATAGTGAGTCTAAATATATGAGACACAATTGCTGAACATGACATGGGGGCCAAAATCAAATTCTTTATGTAACCAAATCTATGCAAAGAAGAGAATTTTCTTCTCTAGAAGCATTTTAAAAGGAAAGTATTGCAGATGGGGGCTGCTTTTGTGGACAAACAGCATCACAAATGCTTTTATGGTATGTGTGGATCAAGTTTAGGTTTGCCATGAAAAGAACCATATCCCACAATGTTCTTCCTCCTAATAGCAGAACAAGGCAGAGTTCGGGTTTTTCAGCATCACATTACTAGTGTGCAGCAAAATGTGGGATTGATCTCCGAATCACAGAATCACAGAATAGTTGAGGTTGGCAGAGGCCTCTGGAGATCACGTAGTTCAACTCTCTTGCTTTTGAATAACTTTAAGGAACAGAGGTTCTCTGGATGACCTGTTCTGATGCTGGCTACCTCCACAGGTATGTAAAAATGGAATTTTCTGTGCTGCAGTTGGTCTCCACTGCCTCTTGTCCTATCACTGGGAACTACTGAGAAGAATCTTGCTCTGTCTTTACTGTACTCCCTAATATGTATTTAAACACACTGACATGAGCCCCCTGATCATTTTTCTCTTCTTCAGATTGAACAGTCCCACAGCCTCTCCTCATCTGATAGATGTTCTAGGTCATTAAACATCTCTGTGGTCCTTTACTGGACTCTCTCCAATAGCTTCATCTCTCTCTTGCACTGCAGAACCCAAACGTGGACCCAGCACTCCTGATGTGTGGCCTTACCAATGCGGAGCTGGGGGGAGAATCTTCCCCCTCGACCTGCTGGGAACAAGCTTCCTTATGCAGCCCCGGACACCACTGGCCTCCTTCTCTACTCTTCTAGCTAGAGAACTCAGACTTCTGGCATTTGAGCAAAGGGAATCTCTGTTAGTGACATAACACATCTCTCAGTCATCCAGAAGAATAATAATATCATTTTCAGCAGAGAAAAAAAAAAGTTAGTAAAACACAGAACAAGTTCCTTTTATTCACACAACAAACTGGGTTTGATGGCAAAACAGACTGGGTTGTGTTGAACACAGAGGAATATATGCATTTTTGTGCAAAGTGTTTTAAATGTATTTCAAAAACCCACAAGCCAGTGGGTTAGCCAGTTACACACATATCCTCCCCCCATAATTAACTAGAGATATGCAAAATACTGTATGCTGCATGGGCATGGGTTCAAAACATTCTCAACAATGTACTTTATACTTAGATTGTAACTGATTTTAATGAGGATGAGCATTTATATTGAATACATTTAGGTAAAACAAAATAGAGCATTTTAAAATTTATTTTCACTAGTGATGATTAATTGTTCAGTGGATTCTTAATAATCAAGTCTGAATACACTATACTGTCAGTTTGAAAGGAGGTTTTCTTTAAAGCACAAGGCTTCCTCAGTAAGACTGAAAATCCAGTATTCTTAAGCTCTCTAAATATGTTTCCTTTACCCACCCTAAAACCATCTGGGAGAAGTTTGAGCTTTTTGTAGTTGTCTGAGATTTCTGGTTATGCCACTCAGATGAAGCTGCCGTGAGTCTAGAAATTCTTGGCACATCAATGCATATTTACACATCAGTTCTCAACATTTTTCACTGAAAATAAAAACATTGCCAGATGTATATGCAGTTGCTCTAGATTTAATGTTCTAGATACACAGTACTCACTATACAAGCACTGCCCTGTTCTTTGCTTATATACCACAGAAGCTGGGTATCAGACTCAATGTGCAGACAGAGACTAGCTCTGTCAGGACATTTGCAGCAGGTCAGGTACCTCTCAAGCTTGTTAAGTGCCCTGTACCTGTGCAGCCTGTGTGTGACTTGCCAGGTGCACAGCAATCTCAGACAGGAATACGGTTGCTCTAATATCAACACTGATGGTGTGTTCACTGCAAGGTGTAAAGAGATATTCATCCATGTAAGCAGGAGTTCTCACCATAGCTGCTCCGCAGGCAAAGAACCAAGGTAGGGCATGAAGGAAAATTTCTCATACTCTGGGAAAGGAGCCTTTGTATCTTTCCAGATACCATGTTTACGCAGTTAGCCTCTTATTTTTCATTTTGCAGAAGTATAGAGGTAAAGGAAATCCTTTGAAAAGAGCTTGTTTGTTTGTTTTTAAAGAAAAAAACATTCTGCTGCCCTTCCTGTGGCCTCAACTCTTCTGGTGTAGTCTTTACAATTTACATATGAAGCTGAGAAGCACCAGATGTTGCCTGTTTGCACTAACCGCTGGGAGGACAAAGGACCCTGTGAGAAGTGCAAGGTACAAGGAGACGCAGGAGACATGCTTAAAGGGGTACAGCAAGGATATAGTTCCTTTTTCTCAGTTAGGATGGCTGGCACAGACACTTCTCCTTCCTTCTTCCAGAAAACAAACAAAAAAAACAGCTGGGCAGCTCTTTCAGTAAGAACATATTTGTCCTACAGTAGTTCAGAAAAATAACCGATATTTCAGGTGCAATAAGAATGAAGGATTTGTCTTGTCCTTACTGTCGGAATTCATGAATAAATATGTACAAAAAGAACTTTGTCCTTTCACAGGGTCATAAGATGTTAGCTTGTGTTACTTCTTATTTAGGACTAGTAGGTAGTTTAGTTTCTCAGAGTAGTATTGTAGTTGAATTACAGCTTATATGCTCTTCATGACACAGAAGAAGGACATGTTTACTTGAGTGGCTTTTTCTAATAACAGCAGTTGATCTTAATATGTGAAGTATGCAACTTTCCATTTATTTCTGGTTAATTTCAGAATTATTCTGCTTCAGATGTCTCTGAAAACAAACAAAATAAAATTGTAAGGTAAACAGGAATCCTTTACATTCGTATTTAAAAATTACAACAACAGGAGAGCAGGTGACTGATGTCTTGAGTCAAATTAATGGCTTTCAGTTAGGGCTCTTCTGTGCCATAAAAGAGTTTGTCAGTCCAATTATACCAGCAATCTGGAGACTACAGCAAAAATAAAGCTAATATATGACCCTGACACAGCTATGCCAGCAACTTTGCCTAAGTGCATGAAACTCGTATCAGTAAATTGCTCTTTTACTAGTATAGCTTATGCTGTAAAGGGAAATATTTAACCTATACAGGAGAAGGAGCTCCATACAAGGTGTGACTCCAGTGAAGAATTTTCCCCTTGTTTCATCAACATAACTACACCCATGTAGCCTTTCTAGTGTTGCTGGTCTACTGGACTGAGGAAAATAGAAAGCCACTTCTTGGGCTGCACTTCTATCTGGTGGGCTCTCCAGATAGGGTGAAAGATTTGCGGACCTGGGACTGCAAGGAAGTCACAGAATCACAGAATGGTTGAGGTTGGAAGGGGCCTCTAGAGATCATCCAGCGCAACCCTCCTGCTCCAGAAGGGACACACGTGGCACAGGGTGGCATCCAGGTGGGTTTGGAAGATCTCCAGAAAAGGAAACTTCACAACCTCTCTGGGCAGCCTGTTCCAGGGTTTTAAAAAGTCTTGATCATTTCTTGAAGCTAATGGCAATATGCCACTAAGATTTAGCCAATAGATCCTCTGCGCATTTTTTTCCTCTATAAAAAGACATATCCAATGCAGAAAGGGTTCCACCTCAGTCTATTTCATACAATTACAGAAAAAATAGTACAACTTAAAAATAAAAGGTGTAATTCATCCAAACAAAATCATCTCCATCACAGAGCTCATGGCAAGAATAGAACAAAGTCAGGAATTAATGGACTAAAGTGGGAGTGTTACAGAAACTAGGCCTAGCAAAATGGGTTATTCTAAAAACAAGTATCTTTTGGAGATATTAAAAATGAATCATAGAATCATTAAGATTGGAGGGGACCTCCAGAGATCGTCTAGTCCAAGCCTCCTGCGCATGCAGGGTCACCTAGAGCACATGGCACAAGATTGCGTCCAAACAGGTTTTGAAGATCTCCAGAGGAGGAGATTTCACAACTTCTCTTAGCAACTTGTTCCAGTGCTCTGTCACCCTCACTATTAATATTTTTTTCCTTAAGTTCCTGTGGAACTTTGGGTGCTTCAGTTTGTAGCCATTTCCTCTTGTCCCATTGCTGGTCACCTCTGAAAAGAGAGTGGCCTCATCTCCTCATTGCCTCCCTGTCTCCAGGCTGAACAGGCCCAGCTCCCTCAGCCTCTCCTCATAGGGCAGATGTTCCAGGCCCCTGATCATCCTCGTCGCCCTGCGCTGGACTCGCTCCAGCAGCTCCACATCCCTCTTGTACTGGAGGGCCCAGAACTGGACACAGTGCTCCAGCTGTGGCCTCCCCTGGGCTGAGTAGAGGGGCAGGATCACCTCCCTCGACCTGCTGGAGACGCTCCTCTTAATGCACCCCAGGATCCCATTGGCCTTCGTGGCCACGTGGGCACACTGCTGCGTCATGGTTAACTTGTTGTCGTCCTCCTTGATGCCCTCGTCCTTCTATGCAGAGCTGGTCTCCAGGTCAGTCCCCAGCCTGTGCTGTTGTCTGGGGGCTATTCCTCCCCAGGTGCAGGACCGTGCACTTGCCATTGTTGAACTTCATGAGGTTTCACACTGCTGAGTTGTCCAGTCTGTCCACATCCAGAGATGGCAGTGCAGCCTCTGGGGTATCAGCTCTCTCTCTGGGATATCTGGGGTATCAGCTAGTCCTCCCAGTTTGGTATCATCAGCAAACTCGCTGAGGGGGACCTCTGTCCTTTCATCCAGGTCATCGATGAATAAATTGAACAGGACTGGGCTGAGGATTGACCCTTGGGGGACACGGCTAACTGCAGGCTTTCAACTAGACTCTGCACTACTGATCACAACCCTCTGAGCTCTGCCATCCAGCCAGATCTCAATCCACCTCACTGTCCACTTATCTAACTCACATGTCTGGAGCTGCTCTCTGTTTTGATGTTGTCTTTGTGACACTTGTGCTTGCCTCTGTCTTATTTTTCTTTCAAGGACATGGGATGAGTGATTATAGCAGCATCAGAGCTCTTCCAGTTCCTTTCAATAAATTTCTCTCATGTCCAAGAAAAATAATTATTACGAACTTCAGTATCCTCTAAAAGATGGAAGGCAGTCAAACTGAGATTACTTATTAAAAAAAAAACAGTAAAAGGAATGACATTTGTGATGTCATTAAAAAGAAAGTCCTAGTCAATGCATTTTAAGTTTTTTTTTCCTACTTTGCTTTGATTCTTTAAAGAAAGGTTAAAAAATGTTAATGACAGTTGCTGCCATAGCAAGCTGAGGTCTCCATAGCCAAATCACTTGCTTAATTGCTTATTGTTCTACAGTTATGAGGTCATGTTAACAGCAGTGACCCCCTGGCAATTTTATTAAAATTAACACAGTAATAACTTGAGACAAATCTCTGTTCTTTGTTACTCCCTTCTGTTTGGGATGAGGACTAGTTCTTACTAGTATCATCCTAGTGTACCTGACTCTGGAAGGATTTCTTGTTGTTGTTTAAGGTACTAATGAGACACTGAAAATAATGAATTTTCTTAATGTATGTCTGTCTTAATGGCCGACTGTTGAGGTTTATGTCTGTACTTCATTATTTTTTCCTACAGTTTTAAGCAATTTGGGTAAATACATTTCATTTTGATAGCTCTTAAATTCCATTAAAAAAAGTCCTGAACAAAGGCAAGACCATGAATAAGAAAGAGTTAATTGGAAGAGTTCTCAAAGTAGTACTAATATGATGGGATGTTAAGCACTTGGCATCTTGGCAGAGATGCAAGAGATGATTTTTTTTTCCATTATTTAACTTTAAGTAAGCCCAAGACAGTTTTCCTTTCTTTTCCTTTCTTTTCTTTTCTTTTCTTTTCTTTTCTTTTCTTTTCTTTTCTTTTCTTTTCTTTTCTTTTCTTTTCTTTTCTTTTCTTTTCTTTTCTTTTCTTTTCTTTTCTTTTCTTTTCTTTTCTTTTCTTTTCTTTTCTTTTCTTTTCTTTTCTTTTCTTTTCTTTTCTTTTCTTTTCTTTTCTTTTCTTTTCTTTTCTTTTCTTTTCTTTTCTTTTCTTTTCTTTTCTTTTCTTTTCTTTTCTTTTCCTTTCCTTTCCTTTCCCTTTCCCTTTCTCTTTCCTTCTTTTTTTAAGCCTTTTCAACTAGTTGTATGGTATACATACTAAAAAGCTGATTCTAAGGCTCCATCAATTTTATAAATTCATTTTTTCACACACTAGAGTTTAATGTCACATAGAATCATAGAATCATAAAATGCTTAAGGTTGGAAGGGGCCTCTAGAGGTCATCTTGATCAACCCCCCTGCACATGCAGGGTCACCTAGAGCATGTGGCACAGGACCGCATCCAAGCGGATTTTGAAGATCACCAGAGAAGGAGAGTCCACAACCTCTCTTGTCAATCAGTTCCAGTGCTCTGTCACCCTCATTGTTCAGAAATTTTTCCTTAACTTGCTATGGAATTTTTGATGCTTTAGTTTCCGGCCGTTTCCTCTAGTTCTATCAGTGACCACCACTGAAAAGAGGCCAACACCATCCTCCTCATTGCCTCCCTTGAGGTACTTATATACATTGATCCGGAATCAAAACCATATTTCTCAAAATGCTCACAAAAGTGCAAGACAGAACTTGATACATATTTTAAATGATAAATAAGGGCCATGACAGGGGCTTTCTGATGACTGAGAATGGAGGAGATCAGCAGACTAGAAGAGCTCTGTGCTCTTTGGCTATTTGGTAACAACCTTAGAGGAGACACTGCCCAGCACCTACCGTGGGCCACAGTTTATGGGACTGTTTCACAATCTAAGAGGGATTGGGATCTACGTGGGGGCAACAAAGGTCTTTACTTTCATGTTTTGCTAAAGCTCTCAAACTAGACAACTAATAAAGTGTCATCTGTCCTCCACTGATAGGGAGTTTAAAGGGCAGGTGGATGAAGACTTGAAGAGCTAATGACACCACAGCAAGCGGTATAGTTACTGACTGACCCTCCAGGCAGTCATTGCTTCTTGAAAGTGTCTATAGTCAAAAGGTCCATTTTAGTCATAAAGAGAGTTTTATGTTCCCTTTCTCCCCTTCTAGCCTCGTTTCTGCTCTATGCAGTCCCCATGCGCTGCAGTACATGGACTGAGGACCATGCATTGGATGAAGCACCTCCTTTGCCTCCTTGCCTTTCCTGTAACTTTTTATTTTTGTGGCTGTGCGCAGGTGATACCATATCTTGCACTGGAAGGCATGGAAATTATCAGGTAAATCAGAACAAGCTGCAGTGTGCCAGTGCCAGGGCTAGAGGAGGGATAGAGAATCACCTGCACATTCTCCCATTTATGTGAGTGAGGTGGGAAAACTCATTTTGGTCCAGTGCATTGTCTGGTCCAAACAGAATGGAAATGCTACATGTTATAAAAAAAAAATAAACAAAATACATTTTGAAATAACAAATCACTTCATAATAAATTTTATCTTTCCCACTGTTGAAATATTTCAGGTTTTGCTGGGTTACAGAAATTTCCCTTAAGAAGAGATGCTGATCAGCTGACTAAAGAAAAGTTCCTAAAAGGTTCAACCATGACTGAGAAGAGTTTAGATTACACAATTTCAGTCAGATCTAGATACAAGTCCAATCTGTGCTTAGCTGGAAATGATGCTTGGAGCACCTGGGAAACAAAGGCCTCTTCACTAATACTTCGGGCCTCCTGCAGATTTCCAGGGCAGAACCACAGGGATGCAGTGCAAATACAAATAATTCCCTGGTAGCTTTTTAAAAGGACAAGCCTTAATCATGCATTACATGGCTTCTGCTGTCAAGGTCTGTATTTAGTATTTAGCTTTTGTTACACAAAATTATTGCAAATGGGAAAATTAGACAAGCTTTCAGATACAAAGGTTTTCTTTAAGTTTTCATTTCTTCTTTTTTGAGTTCTTCTTTCTAACTGTAATTGTTTGTCTAGTTAAGATTTTGTCCCCACCTAGAAGTTATATTGCAGTTATATTCCCAGAAGAACAGCAGGTACCACTTTGACAGTAGAGTGGCAGTAGGTCATAAATGGCAGTGTCATCATCAGAGACTCCTTCCTCGGTTGTTCACAAAACATACGCTTGAAACAGTGATGGCTCCCTAGGAAAACTATCTTGTTTTGAAGAATGATGATTACCCGTGAGTTGGAAAAATCATTCTGACTGCATTGTTTACATCCATAGGGATCTTAGGACACACTCACCTTTTTTCTTCAGAGACTACATGCTTATTTTGAATGGCTGTGTCTTGAAATGCTTTTCTTATGTTTTCAATTATGTTTTCATCCACATAGTCATTGCTGTGCTCTTCTTTTTGTTCCTTTTCTCTCTCACACTTTCCAAGCACCTTATTTGTCAGACCTAAATAATTCACAAACAAAAAGCATGAGTAAAATGGCAGATTCTGCCCTTGGATGGTAAGGAGCACAAAAGTAAAAAGTAAAGAAAACACTGTTTTACTATATCACAATATCTCATCCTGTTTCATTGTTTCACTTCTCACTTCTCTCATTTTCACAGAGTTCGTAAATGACTTATCTCAAGTTTCTGAAGTACATTCTGTGGCAGATGAGGAATGAAATGAAATGAGTGTTTTATAAAAGTCTTCACACTTTTTTAGGAGATCTTCTTCCAGTTTTTACTTGTAGCTCAAAGGGTCTGGACAAATCTGTTGTCCATTCGCTATTTTCTGTTCACAGATAACTCTAAGGTTCAATAAAATGGTGAAAACCTATGACCACTAACTGTGTAAAACCAGACAGAAAAAAAAAAAATCTTACAGTATAAAGAAAAGAGCAGTCTACCTGTCACAAGCAGTCTACCTGCCATCCCTATTGCAAACACGCTCCTATGTTTCATTGCCTGAACAGATTAAACTCTGTCGCCAGGAATCTATATTATTTCTTTCCTAGGATGAAAACTCTCAATTTCTCTTCATCTGGAAGACAATATAACAAACAAAGATGCAGGCTTCAGTGTGACCTGAGGCTAAAATTAAAATTTTTGAAAGATGTAGCTTTGTGTCTACCCAGATCGACTTGCATCAACACTAAGGAAAAACCTTCTCAAAAGCAGTGCCTTCTTCCACTGAACAGGGGAACAAGGGCTCTTGTTTGCTCTGCGGGTCAGTTTTATCATGCTATCTCATACTTAGCAGAGCTGCTCAAAGCAAAATTCACACAGAAATGATTTCTGACTTCCGTCGGCACCACAGCCTTGGCCGCAGCGCCACTTATGTCACTCAGCTGTGTTTGAATCTGAGACAGTGCCTGGGATATCTACGCAAAGTAATGGATAACATGCTTCCAAAGCCAGTGGTCTTACCTGAAATGGCAAAGTGGTGTGAAACACAGCTCCTGGAGCAGCTCTTCCTGTTTGGATATTAGGCTACAATGTGACCTGCAAGGACAGGCAAGCGCATGCAGGCCCTCCCAGCCTATCTATCTAAGGTGCTGGCAAGGCCATGCTTATCAGAGAGCTCCTTGCTTATGAGTTCTCAAACACAAATCCTCCCATGCCTATCCTTGAGGTCACCATGCTCCCCTTCACAGAGGAAACAGCTGCGTATCTTCTCGGCAGTCACCGAATCCCGCTTGTGCTCCTGCTTGGTCTCTCAGTAGCTGAGCTCCGTATCTCTGAAAAAATGGGCTCATTTCCTACTCCATAAAAGATCTTTTAAGGCCTGAGCTAATGACTATGTTTGTTAAGACAGACCTAGCCACAGCAGTGCAGTTTCTCATGGACTAATTCACCCACTAGTCCTTCTATTTCTTTCGATTACTTTACTGAGTAAATCAGCAACATATTTGTAGACCTGGGCACCAAAAGGAAGAAAAACTATGATGAGAAATATAATGAATATTTTCACTCATAATTTTACTCGCTATCTTCTAAATAAACACTTCCAGGTTTGTTGATCATTTGCAAATGGGCTGTGTTTGATATAGTAAAAGTAAACTAATGAATAAAAGAAACACCGAAGAAATAAACTAATCCTGTGATTCAGCAGGGGAAATTTTGTTTGTGCACTTAGACTTGCTAATATGGATGTAAAGTACTGGTTGCTCATGGAAGTCATGGCTAGACTTTCTTTATTAAACATATGCAAACCAAATGGTATGCTTCTAAGTAAGACAGCTCAAGGATAAAGGAAATTAATGTCATAAGGTCAAACTGAATCACAGATGTCCCCGATCCCAAACCTGTGTGGGATTCCTGCTGATATTTATATATTTACACTTCAATAAAACATTAAGCAACAAAGGGGACAAGCTGAACAATCTCAAGGGAATACCGAACACTGAAATCAATGCAATTTGTTTTCCTGTTAAAAAAAAAAAAACTATTAGTCTCAACACTAAATTACTGCATCAGATATGTCATCTCAGCCTGCTAAGAAAACAAGGCTTATGTCATCACATTGTCTATCCATCCATCTGTCAGTTCTTTCGGTACTTAACTACGGGGGGTTGCCAACTTCAGTCAAATTGGAAAAAGGGATAGAACTCTCAAATTTTGTGAAAATGCATGCATGGTTATAAAAGAGAGCTTCAGATTAGTTCCACCATGAAAGGAAAGGCATGCAGAACACAGCTGTTACTCACTCCTGTTGGCAGCAGGCAGCAGGATAAATCAGCATGTGCATATTGGTTGGCCACTCAACACACAGATAGCTCCAGACCTGTTCTGTTTTCATGTGAAAGGAATGCCATAGGGAAAGTATTCATTATTATCAGGGAAGGAAGGAGAGAAGAAGTAGTAGGGAACATCAGACCTGAATCCTTATTAAATGAAATTTCATTAATTTTGCTCTTCCTCGAACAGTTTTTATAATTGTGTTAGTCTTTCTGGTGGAGAAAAGAGTTCTCTGCAGACTAAAATTTTCCATTTATATCAATTATATCCTTGAGTTTCCTGAGTGGGCTGTGTAGGTGTTTTTGTGTATGTGTGTGTGTTTTTTTTTTCTTTTGTGTGTGTGTATGTTTGATCTCTGAATGTACTCCCTATTCATTCATGAACTCCAAGGTCACAAACAGTTGTCTTGGTCTTCCATTCCATCCTACTTCAAAATGCAGGCAACAGAAGTTACCCAGCCTATCAGGACCTTTGCTAAAATGCAACTATATTGCTAGAAATCCAATTTCATGTATGTACAAGACTGAACACCAAAAAAACCCTATCCGTGACCACAAATGAGTTTTATAGCTGTGGTCAGGTATCTCAGTTTAGAATTTATGATGCATGAATTAACAAGCAGCCACATTAAAAATCTTCACTGTTTATGCCTAACATGAAAAGTAACAGTTGTGAATTATTATGCTGCAATTTGAGGCCTACTGTGAAATAAATAAGAGAGAATCATGCTTTTCTTTCTGAACATCATTGCACTGAAAGCACGCAGACCTGAACAGCATGGGAGTAAATCCAAAGTGTTTTTATGAACCATAGTGTTTTATTTGTTGTGGGTCTGGTTCTAACTCTCCTACATGCTAACAAGAGCTAATTCCTTAAGGAGTGCTACTGAAAGCCAGCAGAATCAGAGCCAATAAAACCAATGGACTGTTCCCTAAGCTGGTATCCATCAACTATTGCTTCACTTGATGATTTAGCACATCTTTAAAAATTGTGAAGTGCTGTATACACTGCAGGGTTAAAAATCATATTTGGTTAGCATTTATATCCTTCTGGAACCTACTAAATCATTGTGCAGAAAAGTTTAATCTCATTTCTTAAAAAAAAAATCCTGAAGGGTGCAGTTGTTGATCTATTTTGCTGTCTTCTTAGCTTTAAATTTTCTTCTTTGTCCTTTTTTTTTTTAAATTTATCTTCTTATTTTCCCTTAGTCTGTCAATCATGAATTTCCACTGTTGCACTGCTATTGCTTCTTTTTCTTTTTTCTTTTTTCTTTTCCCTTTTCCTTTTTCTTTTTCCTTTTTTTTTTTTTTTGTAAAATAAATATATCAACATATCAATAAATCTTACAGATGAGAAATAGTTGCTGCAACTTTTAAATAACTGCATCACTTCAGTTAGTTAGAATTAAAAGTCATTAAAAACATTGTAATATTCAGAAGCTATGGGACATGCAGCTGCTTCAGCTGCTTTCAGCGCTGTTCAATTCACAAGGGAAGTTGTTCGTCAATCATCCCTAGTAACTCTGCAAGTAATCCTGCAGGTCATTCTCCTGCCTGCAATATTGCAGTATTATTGCAATTAAAAGGAGTGATAAGTAATAAATAAGGGAAACACAGGAATATAAAGCTTATGCTTTATTTCTTCGGCATCATGACAACTTGGAGTTTAATTAAGAAGAAAATTGTTTGAAAATAATTAAATATAGTCTACTGAAGTATACTCACCATCATATTAAATGCCTTTTAAGTAATTTCCTTATCTGTTTTTTTCTTTATTTCTTTTACTTTTAAATTTAAGTAGGAGATGTGTCTGCCAAGAATAGGTTTGTGTGCATCAGGAAAAAGGTTCTTTTTTTATGAAAAAAAAAAAAGAGATAATTTTGGAATGTAACAGTTTGGGCCTAATCAAAGCTGGAGCAAAAGGCTCAAAACTGGAGTTTTCATATATGTGTACGGTATAGGAATCCTAAATCATGTTGCTTATTCCTATGTATCTGAGCATCTGATTTAGAAGAGTTGCATGGCTTTCATGTGATATCACGAAAGACAGAGGGCTTTTTTTTGTATGTATGTTTGATTTGAAACTTAATCTGGAATTGTATCTTTTGCTTTTTTTTCCAGAAATTTCTAAAACTATGTTTACTATCGACGTTAGTATGTGCTATATGTACATCCCCAAATTGCAAGCAGAAGGCCTCTTCATTTTTCTCATTTTCCAGCACACTAGCCTCCTAAATCAGGTGCCTAAAGTTGGAAAATATAAACACCTGCCTGGAAATGTCTTAGCACCAATAAGCAAAGTCAATGCCAACACTTTCTTATTACAGAACGCAATCATTCCAGAAATGTAAACCAGTAGCAAGATTAGGCAATGCTTTAAAAACTCCACTTAAAATAAATGTCAAGGTTAAGTAAAACAAATTGATTTGGCAGATTTCAGACTAGAGTTATGATTTTACAAATACTGCTAATATTTTTAATGAATTCAAACTCAGGCAAATTCGAATATATATAAAAAAAAAGATAGTGGCCAATAAGGATTTAATTGCAACAGAGGAGAAATGTGCAATTTCTTGCAAGCAAAGATAATAAATCCTATCTTTATTAACAAGAACCCTGCAAGGAAACACAATAGAGGCCTTAAAATTGAAAGAAAAACATGTTGCTTTTTATTTCAGAATTACCTGGCCTCTGGTAAGAAATCGTAATTGTGTCTATAGCTGGTTTCTCTGACAGCACAGATTCAATATCCTTATTAGGCATTTGAAAGAGTTTGGTGTTTGGAGGATGTCTTAGCATTCGCTAGTCGAAGTTTAAAGATTAGTCAGTAAATACTGCAACTACTCCCACTCAAAACCCACGGGAGTTTGTCTGTATTTTTAGTCTTGACGTATTTTCTAATCCATTGTCCTGTGAACTAGCACAGCAGAATGTTCCACTCCCTGGAACAGCCAAGCTTGATGCATGCAGCACTGGACTTCTGGGATCCCTTGACTGACCAGGAGGAACTGCTATATCCTCTAAATAAATCTCCTGTATAATTCTCCATTTATCTATCATATTTTTAATTTTATCTTTATGCATTTTTATCTTATTAAGCCAAATAATTATGGCTATATTAACACACATCACCCAGAAAAAAAAAAAAGTTAACTTTAATTTTATTTGAATGTATCAGTAGATTCATCTGCTCCATCCACTGTCTTTTGGCCTAGGTTAAATCTGTCTCCAACTTTTAACTCATGCTATACCCAAATTTAGGTAGTTTCCCTTAGCGTATTTCCCTGTACAGCTAAAGATGACACAGTTTCTTCACCTTGTAAAACAAAAAGAACCTTGTAAAACAAGGATAATTTTCTACGTATGTGCAAAACAGAACTAAGGGTTTGTTTGAAAAATCTCGATAAATAAATCTATTGTTTATCTGATCTACTGCTGTGAGCAGTCAGAGCTAAGACAGTATATAGGATGAGATTAAAAAATTAACTAACTGCAGCTTTTGTGAGAAGTGAGGTAGGAGAGATACCCTCTGGGCTTTGAAATTAGGCACTGTGCTAGAAAGTGGACTTGGTGAGGTTTGTGCTTTAAATCTTTGCACGTCCAGAGGCAAGCAGCATCCAGCAGCACTAATAATGTTTTCTCTAGTGTTCTTGGGCATACATCTATAGCTACTTGCAAAGCACAGGTCTGTAGACACAAACTCGTGAAAGGGGAAATATCTGAGGCCATTTGATACCTAAAGTTTAAAAGAAATGTTTCTACTGGAATCAAGAAGTATAAAGTCAGTAATCTACTGTTACAAATGATGAGTGGGTATCAACCAGGAGATAAGAAAACTGTGCTTTCACAGGAGGGATAATACATCAAAGGATAGGATCTTTCTTAATGGATGAAGCCCAAAGGAAGGAGAAAAAAAAAAGACAGAATAATTTAACACTAGAAAAAGTTTCATTGAGGAGTAGAGTATTTTGGACTTAAAAAAATGAAGAAAGTGCTGAAAAATAAAAACAATCAAAATCAAATGCTATCAGAGATTCTAAAAAAAAAAAAAGGTTATCAAAGACATATTAATGGGATGGACAAAAGACAAACACTATCAGTACAGAATTAATTAAGAGAGAGAAAACAGTCAGAGACTCTAAACAGAGCAGATGAAACAACCAAAAACATTGCCTTGATTTCTCTAACTACTGATGCATTCCCAGGGAGCTTCATTCAAATAAATGCCAGTAAACGGTAAAGTCCAAACCAGCAACATCTGTAAAAAGACTGTTTTGTAGGGTCCAGAGCTGCAGCCTGCACTAACTAACAAGAAAGATGAGCAGAGTGAATGGCAAGGCAGAAACCTTGCCATTAGTGCAGCAACAAACAACAGTTTATGCAGGAGTTTCTAGACTCTGGTCAAGACCCTCTTGATCTTCTGATGACATCATCTGAAATGGCCAGAGAACTCCTGGGAGCCCCCTGAGGAATGCCAGGATGCCTGCTGCTGCTGGGATGCCCTGCTGCTAGCTACAGGAGGCTGTGACATCTGGTGCACTCCAGCAACTTCCATTGAGCTCTGACAGCTCTTCTTGACACAAGGATATTTTGAGCTCTTGATCCCAACTGACTCTTGACTGGGAAGGTCAAGCACCATTTTAGCAAGTTCTAGCAAAATGCCTATGAAAGTACTGGGCTCGAGCACAAAGGCAGTTTTACAGAGAGGCTAGCGACTCTATTCATACCAACACACATATCATCAGTGATGGTGGTGATGCACTCCCAAGGCACAGTCCCCAGCAGACACCAAGGATATGATAATCTAAGGGGACACATAAATCTATCAATCAAGTGTGGCTAAGTGGCTGTGGAAGTGTGGAGGATTAAAAACTGGCAGAATTGCCAGGCTCAAAGGATACTCAGCAGCAGCACAAAATCCAGCTGGAGGTCAGTCATTAGCAATCCAGGGTCGACAGTCAACTACCTGGATGATGGAAGGGATTTTATCCTCGGCAAGTTTGCAGATGATACAATTGGGAGTAGTAGCTGATAGATCAGACAGTTACACTACCCTATAGAAGAACTTCAAAAGGCTGGAGAAATGGGCAGAAAGGAATCTCATGAAGTTCAACAAAGGGACATGGAAAGTTCTGCCCATGGAGAGGAATAACCTCATGCAGTAGAACAAACTGAAAGTTGAGTAGCTGGGGAGCAAATTTGCAATTGAAGGCCTGGGATCCTGATGGACAAGATGGTCCTGCAATGTGCCTTCATGGCAAAGGCAGCTAACTTCCTGGGCTGCATTACAGAGTGAGTCATCAGTTGGTTGAGGGAGATGATCCTTTCACTCTACTCAGCATTAATGAGACCACATCAGGAGTGCTGATATGGATCCCCAGTACAAGGAAAACATGGACATACTAGATTAAGTACAGCAAAGGAACATGAAGATGACTAAAGGGGGAACCAAGGAAGTTGACGAGGCCTTCTACAGGCAGCTGGATATTGCCTCACGGTCACAGGCCCTGGTTCTTATGGGGGACTTCAACTTCCCCGACATCTGCTGGAAGGACAACACAGCCAGGCACAAACAGTCCTGGAGGTTCCTGCAGAGTGTCGATGATAACTTTTTGATGCAGGTTGTGGAGGAGCCGACGAGGAGAGGTGGGCTACTGGACCT
>VWPW01020728.1:96399-132679 GCA_013389825.1 Crypturellus undulatus
CCAGAGGAAATGGCCATAAATTGAAGCATAAAAAGTTCCATGGGAACTTAAGGAAGAACTTCTTGACGGTGAGGGTGAGAGAGCAGTGGAACAGGCTGCCCAGAGAGGTTGTGGAGTCTCCTTCTCTGGAGATCTTCAAGACCCGCTTGGATGCAGTCCTGTGCCACGTGCTCTAGGTGGCCCTGCGTGTGCAGGGGGGTTGGACTAGATGACCTCTAGAGGTCCCTTCCAACCTTAGGCATTCTATGATTCTGTGATTCTATGATTCTAAAGGACTGGAACATCATACAGGGAGATTGGAAATTCTCCACTTGGAGAAGGGAAGGCTCAGGGGATATCTTATCATGCATGTGTAGCATGTGTAAATGGGACGATGTGAAGAAGATAGAGGCAGACGTTCCTCAGTTGTCCCCAGTGGCAGAACAAAAGGCAACAGGAGCAAAGTGAAATACAAGAAATTCCATTTAGGCATGAGAGCATGTTATCACTGTGAGAGTGGTCAAGCACTGGAACAGGTTATACAGAGAAGCTGCAGAATATCATTGAAGATATTCAAAACCCAGCTGGACACAGTCCTACTGGGAAACCTGCTCTAGCTGACCCTGCCCTGAGAAGAGTCAGACTGGTGAGTTCCTAGAGTTTTCTCCTGGCCTTGTCTCTGCTGTGGTGCTATAAAACCTTGAGATCCATAAAAATTTTTGCAAGTCATTTCTGGGTAGCAAGGCAAAGCTAAGTAGCATCCTGCCATGGTGACAGATCAAGTGAGACAGACTAGATAGTGGAAGTAAGACATGTCTGTTTGTCTAAAACATTAAATACTTAAAGCTGCTTGAACACAGTGAATCAGCCAACAATCCCAATGCATGATGTGAAGACTAACTACTGCTCCAGCAAGTCTTTAGAAACAGGATAGGATAGGAAGCCTTCTGCTTGTTGAAGACACAACATTAATGCATGCCCATCATAAGACTGTTAATAAGCCTCTGTTCATACTGTTGACTGCCTCTTTTCCCTTTGAGATCACAATCTACATTGGATGCAGATTGAGGATGAGGGTAGGGCAGGAAGGGCCTTTCCTTTAGCCTTAAACTTGTTCTGTAAAGAAAGGAAAGCCAACTCAGCACTAGGTGAAACGAGCACAGTCACCAGCTTTCTGGCTATATGCAGATCCAAGAGCAGTAACAATGTCTCAGACTATGAAGATGGTTCTGACAGAAAGAATGGAAAGAGCAGCCTTTTTCTAATACTATAGTTGAACTGCAGCAGTACTGACAGGATCTCAAAAGCTCTCCTTTTTGTTTTTTTTTCTGCTGGTTTAAACCAGTTGTGGTCTAAACCACAGTTTAGAAACCACTGCACTGCTCCTGTAACAGAGGCCCAGGAAGTGACTGTAAGTTAGTGCTTGTCACTACATGAATGTGCTGAATTGAGCCACTGCATTCAGAAAAATCTTTGAAAAATCTTGATTATAAAACTTGTTACATGACTTCGATCTGTGTCGCTTTCCATGCCTATGAGGAGCTCAGACACAAGGTAGTGAAGCAGCTGCACAAGCACCTAGCTGTGCAGTTGTGGAAAAGGCAGTCCTCAACACAAACTGCAAGACTGACTGTTTTCAGTAAGGACGACTTCGGCTGTTTTTCTTCAGATGTCCCTTCCCATCTCTCATACCTACATTGCCCCACACAGATTAATCCATATAATTGATCCAAATGATCTCTGTTGCACGAACAACTGTTTTCAAAGTCAAGTCCCAGTATTTTGCCAGTAGGACCCTTATCACAAGACTGTAAACCACCAATCCATCTTGGCATTATTTCTGTTCAGTGGTTTAAATGGAGGACATCATTCTCCAGAGCTGGTAATGTGGAAGCTTCACCATTCACTGCTACAAAATCTAATCAAATCATTATGCATTGACAAAGCGGAGCCTACAGGAAGGTTTTCAAAGCCACAAAATAAGAGATTTAATATTATCTTTCAAAAGCAGCTGAGTATCAAAATATAATTTGAAATCTGTCCCCATATAACCAACTTCACAGTCATGAGAACTGCTGGATATTCAACATCCTACAGTGATTCTTCACTAAAAACAAACTATTTAATTTGACTTTGGAGGAGTCTCAGTGACAATAGTTTTAAGCATACAGACTGTCATTTTGGGGACTGTTACACATTGGATGATGAGACAATAAAGAAAAACTTTATGGGAAGTTTTTATATTAATATCAAATATCAGTTAACAAATGCAATCACAGTGCCCTAGTTCTCCAAATGTTCCACTGATGCAATTAATGTGATGTGTGTTCATATTTCAGATATAACCCGTGACTGACAGATTAATGAAATCAATTGAATTTTTTATATTAACTTCAAAGTCTTTTGGATTTGTCCTCATATCATTTAGCTTCTCAACTTCAAAATGTTCTGAGAAAGGAAAAAGTTGAAAGATAAGTAGAAAACCTAAGCAGTTACCAAGAATACTTGGAAATCTAAGGAAAAGGTGACTTTGAAACAATTAATGGTCAAGTAATTTGCTCAATACTATTTCTTCTTCTCAATACAAAAATGTGACTTGAAGAAATCTTCATATCTTTCACGTAAATTGTTCCTTCATCTTCAATGCTTCTTGGAATCAGCATTTTTTAGAACAGATGATGTGTAGATTCCTAAAGCAAAAGGAAACTGCATCTTTTCCACACAAGTCAGTTCCTGAAACCTACTGAATATTCATGCTGCAATGTCAAACAGAGTTTAATACCATGCTTCCGTTGAGAGCTCAGATGAATTTGCCTCATGGCATTCATGGTGGAAGAGGAGATGTTCACATTTTCTCTCTTTTGACTAATTCACAGATTGCAAATGAAATCATACAAAATAATCTTGCATGTAAATTATTTACCACGGCTAATGTTAAATATGACTATATTAATTATACTCAAATCATAAAACTTAACTGACCTTTAATCACATTGGCTTCTACTAATGTAGCTGCCCTAGTCACATCCCTCTCTTTCTCGTGGTGCATCAAATCATTTTGACAACTAACTTGTAAATCCGAAACATCAGCAGCTTGATTTGAGCAGAATTTCCTGGTGGTGTCTTCACAGAAATTCTGAAATTAAACAGAAGTGCACATTGATTTCACATGTAAATTGTTACTCCAAACTGGATACTTGTCACACAGGTGTGACAAGTAAAAGCATAATTCTTTGGGCACTTCTGTGAATTTTAAACACAATTTTTCTGTTTGTCAGAATAAGTTATCAATCACATTTAACACCGATGCTTGTCTTTGAGACACATACATCACAAAATAACATGACCAGACGGCACTATACATGAAGAAATTACCCTTAAAACATCTCTATTCTCCTTTTTCTTTGTGTTGAAACATGGATGTGCAAATGCACAGAAAGGAGATGTATCCTTTTCTGTTGATACAGATTTCTTTCTGACCAAGTATTTCTATTGTATTGTTCATTAATTTAATGAGTTCTATTACATAGTACATTACAAAATCATATCATATCTGGCATTTCAGTTATACTTATTCAGTAGCCTTCATAGCATGGTTAGCACAGTTAGGTGGTAGACAATTATGGTAGTATTAATCATAATGTTATATTGCAAAAGGAAAATTATGTGATTATAACACTTTCACCCCTTAAATTTCATGCTTGGTATATACACTTTTATTTATTTATTTATTTTTAACAGGGGAGGTATTTATATCAAAATACTTTCCATTGTATGTATATCTTCACTTGTATAAATTACCTGTATAAATGTCAATTAAAAGCATCAAAAATCGAATCTTCATCAAAACTATACACTAAATTCAGTGAAGTTATAGTCCAGTTGTAATCACTATATCAGGAATTGTCTTTTTGGAAAAAAAAATAGATCTTCCTTTCAAAATCAAATGCAGATTTTCATCAGCAACACTAAAGCCATCTTACTCAGAGACAGAAAGTGATGTTAGTAAAACTGACAGTAGTTACACAGTAGTAGTGTCTGATCTGTTCAAAATCAACCCACACTTTGGGAAAGCACAACACAAGATCACAGTTTATGACAAGCTGTCCATTTTGAAAGAGATATCAGCAAGCAAAAAAAAAAGCCATTGGTTACCAAAATAGAAAACTAGAGACAGGATTTTTAGTAGAACAGCTGAAGATGAAATCTGTATGGCAAATCTTTTTCAGTAGGAGGGTCATATCATGACACGTGGAGGACTTTCATTTTTCCGCTAAAGACACCGACTGAGATTATCTCCATTCTCTGAAATAAACACTAAAAGCAAAGCCCTATTATCTATAGAGTTAACTGAGTTGCAGTATTCAGTGCAAGGTTGTGCAGCACAGGCTGTATGCTCTCAGGTACTGCTCTTCTTGATTGCAAAAGAACCTCTGATATCAAGCAAAGCTTTAAGCACTGATAAAATTCCCAAAGACCTTGGGAACAAACACTACTGAGGAATAGTTTGCAAAGAGGACAGAAATGTCAGAAGAAATTCAGTCAGAATGTCTGTAGGTTCAGTCAGAAATGTCAGAAGAAACAGTAAAGAAGAAAACATAACTTAATGGAAAAGATACTGTTTTTTCAAACGGGGACAATTCTCAGCTGATTTATAGAGGAAGAGCTTCCCTGAAGTTATAGGAGCTTTCACCAGCAGAGTATGACCCTTCTTTTCTTGACAATTTGCACCTAAACATGCCTACCCCTCAAAAGTCAACCTAGTGAAAATAACATAAATAATAGAGTATTTTAACAGTGCAATTCTTGTCCAGTCAGCTCCTTTTTGAACATATTAATTGCAGTAATTGGTACCATGAATATGTTCAGAATATATATTCTACATTGTCTTAACTAACTTAGGAAAAAGTCTTGGTGTCAAAAGGGAAAAATCCTCTCATTACAAAAAATGCTAGTGCAAATCTTATCATCCATTCAGTAAAACCACACACTGTGATGCAATGGTTTCTCAGTGAACACTTCAAATAAATTACAATACACAGAACTCAAACATTTAAGAACAAGCTACGGAACAAGCTAGGAAATTCTGTCTGCAGAAATTAAGTGCTCTCCTTGTGAATATTCTTTCGTTACTATGTATAATTGCTTTTTGAAGTCACTTATTCTTCTGATATTCTCATCATGTAGCAATGAGCTCCAGAGTTTACTTCTGCACTGTATAAATTTCCTTTGCTTTGTTTAAGTCTCCTACCTAATCATTTCAAGCAGCTACTGAAATTATTTGCTGTCCACTTCCTCCTTACATTCAGGATTTTACAAGCATATATGAACTCTCTTGAGTCACCTCTTCTTCTGGCCAAATAGTTCCAGTCTGCTAAACCTCTCCTCTTACTGAAGTCAAATTATAATCAGTGATGGAGCAGATCCTAAATTCCTGTTTTTTTGCAGGAAACAGCCCAGAGTTGCCGAAGATATCTCATATATAACACCTACCTGAGACTGTTTCCTGACAACTGCTCAGTTAGCTAAGAATATAGTTTGCATAACTTTGGAGGAGAACTCCAATAACACTAATAGCAACCACCGAGACCAAATAGTAAAAAAAGAAGCTCTTCAAGCAAGTAAGAAAGTAAAATCTGTGAAATCTATTTAAAAATACATATATGTGTTCATAATACACATTATTGTTTTTTGTGCTTTTTCTTTTTTTTTTAAGTGGGAGGAAAGCCTCAGCACTATCTAGAACATTCAAGGTAAAGAAGGAGAAACATTTGTTTAAAGAATTGAAAAATGTGGGAGTAAATATGAAACCAGCAGCTGTCACAGTATCTGATAATGCTGTGAGAGATGTAATGGCGTAAACCTGTGTGACAAAGCTTTGCCTTTCCAGACAGAAAGTCAAGCTGTTACATGATTACAAATGACTCTAGTGAAGAGGAGGACTCATTTGTCGGAGCAATCAGTGCTGGACATGGCACTACACCTTTGGAGTACGTTTATTATGAGTCACCCCTGCTACTAGACACAGATCATAAACCTTTTACTGCAGTCTTTTAAGACAGCTTGGAGTGGCACTCTTTGCTGCCTCCAGAAACTCAGGCCAAAGCTCTAGACGTATATCTTTGCCTTGGCATATACTGCACTGGTATATTTATCTGTAAAATGCTTCATGTACCTTTCCATCAGGAAAAAAAAGCCATATACATAGAATAGGACCGTGATAAATGATTTTGTAGTACATGTGTTTTTCACTATTTTCAAACAGAAAAGACAATTTGTTAACACAAGCTACAAAGAAGTTTCTGCAAGAGAGTCGTACAGCAGTGCATTCACGGGGAAACCCAGACCAGACTTTATGCAGCTTTAGCTTTTAGTATTTTACAGAATATTTTATAGCAATGATATGAGAAGGGTAGAGAGGGAAAAATCCATCTAAGTGAGACAGGGAGATCATTTTTACTGATTCACAGAGAAGACTTAATGAGTCAGGATAACTCACAGAATGACACTCTGTACCAACAGGTATCATTTTACTCCAACCTTCATTACATGTGCATCACTTTTTGCACAAAGAATTCAGTAATCAGCAAAGAGTCCAGGTTTTGCTTCTCATATTGTACCAATATAAAACCAGGGCAAGTGACATTACAGTCAGATCCATAGGCCTTTCTGAACCACAGATCAAAATTCTCTGGCGGCTTGCAGAAGTATAAATTGGAGTGATTATGTTCCTTCCAAATATTTCAGTCCAGATTTACACCAGCATTAGTCAAAATAAAATTTCACCCACGATATGACTGGGCAAAGGAATGGGCTTTTCCATGTGACAAAAATGAAGCACAAGTTCCAATAGTGGGAATACACAGCTGGAAACTGCTGACACATCACAGGAAATTTGCATTATTATGGCAGATGGTTAGGACTGATTTATACCACTAGAAAGGAAACAATTACCATTTGATTATTACTCATTTGTGTCCCAAGGTAGCCTTCTTGCATGATCTATTGGCAAGCCAACTTAGCTTGCACACAGAGATAATTTTTGCAAGGGCACACTGTACCTATAGTTAAGCGTACTGACAAGGGTCCGTGATTTTGTAGTGAAGAATTTTAAGTGCCTCCTCATTGCACTGATTGCAGTGCATGATACCAAGCCTTCATTTTCCACAGTCCATTGGGCCGTGGAAAAGGAGAAGAGCTAGTTAGAAGCAGCTTCAGAATGGCCATAGGCAATAAAGAGGATCCTCATTTAGGCTCATTAACATACAGGACAGAAACCCTTCAGAGAATTATTATTTGCCTGCAGAACTCCTGGGGTACTATAAACTACAGAAGAACTACATTTGCCAAAGAAGGGGTCAAGGTTACATCATTTCAAGGACAGGAATAAAGTTACCTCAGATAGTCTACCTAAAAGGCATGTGGAACTACTGGTTAAATTACTGTTTTTTTGATCAGGGTTCAAATTCTTAATTATTACCCCTTTAGAAAGTACTTTTTGTACCTGGCTACAATATCACAATTAATGTGACTTTCATTGTCAGTAGTCTGGGATTTTCCAGAGATTAAAGTGGAGTTGCTAAGTAATAAAGTTATGATGAAGTTCAGAGAAATGCCACTGTGGCATATACTTAGGATTCAAAATACGTATTTAAAAAAGAAAAGTATATTTTTCTCCTAAAAGTAGAAGAGGATTAGCTTATCCACCTTCAGAGCTTGAATTGAAACCTTTTGATTTAAAAAATGAAGTAAACTAGAAAGTCAGGTTCAAGCCATATCCAATTCTGAAAAAAAAACAGAAAAGAAACCAAATAAGAAATCAGCAACCATGTGGCACATTAAGATTTTTGCCCACCAAGCAGCCTATCAGTGAGTCTGCATAAATACACGCTATTTAAAAAAGAACAAATGGCAATGGAAATGGCATTCCTGTAAGAGTGGAACAAACTGTTCCGTTTGTGGGGTTCTGCCTCTTTGCAGCGTGGACCAAAGAAGCTGGCTGAGGAGGGAAAGGATGAGATGCAGCCGCTAGATGGCTGTATTCCCTGGTTTATTCCAGCAGCTCCGGCAGAAATTTGCACTTAAAACTTCATTTCAAGGGCTTACAGTGCAACAGCAGAACAGTAGGCAAAAACTTCTCATAGAGACTCCCATCTGACAAATACTTCTGGTCCAGCCTTTTAAAACGGCAAGAAAAACAAATTTTGCAGTTATATCTAGGTCTAGGCTGAAAGAAAATATTCTCCATCAGGCTTGATCATTTCTTGGAGCAATGATATGCAGTGAAATGTTGAAATCTGGTCATTAGGCTGGGAAGTAATGATGTGGAGGAAGGAGGAGCAAATGGGGGGGAAATGGGGCTCCAGCCAGCTGGAGGACCTTTAAGGAACAGCTCTTGTGTGAGCACAATAAATGTTTTTCATAGAAAATTCATGAGGGCTTTAAGTCGTATTGAATATTGTTGTACTCCCCAGACTGTTCCCACAGCTCAGGTGAATATTCAGAACCTGAATGAGGTAAGATAATTTGTTTAATGCTATCAAAATAATTAAATAAATACATCGGCATGCAAGTATGTGCCTTCCTAATATTCTAGTAAAATTCTTTGCTTATTTCAGAATTTCAGAGCCCCAGGCTTTTTGTTTGTAATCCAACAACTTTTATGTACTCATTTAATGATCACAGTACTCATTCAACCAGTTCTTGTTGCATCAGATTTTCTTTTTCCAAAAATCTGTTCCAGAAAGGTATAGAATACATCTCCACAGCCTTTAAAATGAAGCTTTGTTGCTGAAAGACCCATATTGCCAATGGGTTGTTAGAATTGTGAGACTCTCTTCCCTGCCCATTTTTCCCTCCTGCTCTGCATCTCTACACAAGCAAAAGAGAACATAAAATAATGTAGGGCACCCCTGAGCGGCCTGGGATGAACAGTGCTCTATTTATCCAGCACAAAACCACCAGGCTTACATGTTTTGCTATTAGTGATGCAAATCAAGAAAGATATTTTTAAATCTATTTCATAGCAATTCAAAATGCAAAATACAGAACTGCATATGGGCTTCCAGCTCCAACTCTTTTCTCTCCCTTCACATAAAGAAGGGCTCATACCCCAGAGCCTCACAGCAGAGAGCAGAGTTTTATTTATCTTTACCCTAAAGTATATGATGTTTGCATGATATTTGTTTCTGCAGCTATGCTTGCATCTGGGACCTGTTTTCTTTTTTTTTCTTTTTTTTTGAGTGCTTAGCATTATACAACACTTTCTGAATTCAAAACATGGTGGAGAAGGAAAGGAAATAAGTATTATTTTCTGAGCTTTATGTGCTGGCAAATTGAAACATGCCCTTTTCCACATAGCCTTGAAAGGTGAGCAGTAACCTGTCAAGTCCCCCCTGCTGTCACCTCTCCATACATCCCGCCTTGTCACAGCGCCTACAGCGCCAGCGGCACCGCACGGCCGCCTTGCCCATTGATTTCATCCAGTCAGGAGCACTCAGTTACAGAAATTTGGCCTCAGCTGTCTCAAATTGGACAATGAAAAACAGTTAGTAGCCACCTGTGAAAATTTTTGGTTTCCATGACACTCACTGTATGAAAAAGGCAAGTGCAAACCAAGGCAGGAGCACAGCCTCAGTGTTTGATGGGGAGTTGGACACCTTAACCCCAAGCAGTTTTTGTCTTTTCTTTGCCGATTCATCCAGTAAGCAGAGAAGATCTTAAGAGAAATAATATTCTAAATATGCAAATAATTAAGATATGCTTCTGTATTATGAACACATTTTGCCTCAGTGAAGGGAAGTGCTTGTTTGTTCAAAGACTATGAAATGTTGTATTTTGTGAAATCACCACTTAAGCAAAAGATGTGAACTCTTCTCATTTATCTTAATGGGACATTAACTGGAAATTTAATCACAAGGGAGAGATAATTATCTGCAGGTTTGCCAAACTGCAGATGGAATCTACTCAACAGAACAAAATCCGAATGCTGAAGTCAACATGAACATAAGTTCAATCTAGTGTTGGGCAAAAGTTCAATCTAGTGTGGGGAAAATTTGAACTGAAACCAAGTGAAAAAAAGACTAAAATTTCCTGCAGCTCCTGACATAGAATCTCAAATACAGCACCTCGAGTTGCACTGATCTAATCGCTGTCTCTCCCTCAATCCTCAGACCTTTTATTCCCCTAATAATTAGAGGACTTAGCCAGACTTTTTCAGACCAAAACATCTCAATATCTTTCCTCCACCATTGCAGACACCACGGACAAGCAAGAACAGACCAAGACCTCCAGATTCCCTCTCAGCCTCTAAATATTTTCTGCTCAGGGAATTTCCTGAGTTTGGTGTGGTTTGTCTATTTAGTAACCCTCAGAGGGGTCTCTCCTACAAGTTTTTGTCCAGTCTCCCCTTGAACTCCTGATACACTCCCAGCCTTGTTCTGGCTCCACCTTGGTCTGAATGTATCCCGTCCCATTTCCTGTAATTGTGGCCCTGCAGAGAGAAAGGGGGGAGCAAGATTTTCAAATAAATTGTTTTCAAGTCCTAACTGCTGTGCTGCCCTTCCCAGCATTAGTCTGCAAGTCCAGCTGCAGAGCTCACACTGTGCTTCTTCTCACTGAGTGACAGAAAATGCTGCGTGTGGCAGACAGCAGCCTCAGTAAAGCAACGGGACACCACATCGGGAGGAATTAAATACTTCAGAGCAGATTCTGATCTCAGAAAATAGGTGTAAATCTGAAGTCACTCCCTGCAGTCCCAAAGAGCTACTCTGGATTTACTCGATCATAACTGAATTCCGAATCGGACTCTTTGTTTTTTCAAAATCATCTGGTTCCCAGGCCACAGTGGGGGATCTAACAGCAGGAATGAAAGGAGAAACAGCTTATTTTATTAGTAAAATGCATTCTTATTCTAACAGGTATTTTTGTATCTTTGAATCCCTTCAAAAATTTACTTTCTCACTTATTTATATATACATAAATATATAAAAATGTACACAGAGGCATAAGCATATAAATATTTCAGTTTACCCATTGGAAGCAAGTTTTATTTTGGTGAAAAGAGAATCTTCTGTCCCATTTTTTTTATTTTCCTCATTTATTCCTTATTCTCTGACATCAGTTCAAAGCTCTGACATTGAATCCACTCACAGATATGTTAAACTTCACGTCGGTGGCCAACAAACCTGGTTAATCATGGTGGGTTTTGTTTCTTTTACCAGTGCTGAAAAATGTGTTGGGGAAGATTCTTTCTCATCAGAAAGAAGGGTTGAATTTTTGAATGTCTAGCAAACTGGGAAGAGTGTTCCCTCCAGCAAAGAATGACTTATTAATAATCACTTGTAATAATCATTTATAATCACAGTACTATTAAAAAGGGACATTTTGATAAATAACCAGCTGCTGGTAATTCAAATTTTGAATCCCCTCATTTTAGAGCAGAGAACAAAAGGGAAGAGAAGGGCAGAACAGGCTTGCAAGACCATTCCCTTTCTAATATCAAAACTAAAATTTTCTGTAATACAACAGTCTCACTTCTGCTTCTTTCCCCTCTTCCATAATTATCTACCTTTTGGGTGCCGGAGCTGCCTGGAGCTACGAAATCCAAGAGGTCTCTCTGGGCTGTGAGCGTGGAGAATTAGTCGAGGTCGATGACTGACTTCAGAGCCAAGTTGCAAATTCAATCATGAAGCTGCTTAACTACTAAGATGTGAGAATGAGAATTAGTCTCTTATGCTCATAACTCAAGATTTTTCTAATGTTTTTATTACAACCATTCTGTGTTCCTTCCAGAGAGATGATGTTGCAGGACACCGGTGTCCCAGTGGTCTTCAAGCAGTGACTGTGGTACTTTGTTCATATGCTAAGAAATGTTCAATAGCAGAGTAAATGTTCATACTCTAGCACTGTGCCTTACATGTTGTACTGTGAATGCCAGAACCTAAAGCACGTATGTTCTTGCGATGTGTTAACTCCTAACTGTTCCTAACTGTTCATTGTACATATATGCATGTGCCATACCACTTGCTTTTACCACAGTAGTGTTCTGCCTCCTATTCTTTCTCCTGACTGCTTATGTAGCAAGTAGGTGGTTTCTTCCTTGGTGGTGTTTGTGGTGGTATTCTTGGCAGTCTTTATGATGCTCCTAAAAGAACTCTTCTGGAGATGTTCCCATTATCTGTACTACAGAACTATGGCTTAAGTTATAGCTACATTTCAGGTAAACTAAAATCCTCCAGTATTGACTTTTGAAATTATATTCACTTTCACACTCAGACTCGAGCTAAAACAGATGAGAAAGTCTTAAGGACAATCTAAATCTAGAATTGTCTCACCACAAATATAAAATACATAAAACATGGAAGAACAAGACATATGGAAGAGGAGAAGAAAAAGAAGGTCACTTTGGATTTTTTTTTTCTTTTATATAATTCCTCAAAGTTATTTCAGTTGGAAAATAAATCACATTATACAAGAATACTCTTGCATAAACCTAATGCATGTGCTATTCCCTATTTGGAACTGAATATTTAAGAAAGGGAACAGAAAACTGACATCCAAAATGTTCACCCTCTCTTCCTCTTCTTATCTCTTGCAAATGCTACATATTTATATAGTATGGTTGATAAAGGACACACACAACAGGAAAAACATGACATCTTTTTAGATACTCCACCCCACCTCCTGTCAAAAGGCACAGAGAGTGTTTGCTCCGACAGGCTGCCAATACAGGAGCTCAGAGCAAGCAACCTGTCTTTGACAGGGCGGTAATGATGTACACTAAAAGACGTTTGAGGTGGACTGGATAAGTCGAGCTCTGTGTTGCCTTTCCTTTTCTTTTTCCTGACTCCAAGCCATTATATTATCATTCTTGAAGAGGACCAGAGATTTAAGCTGCTATAGGACTTAACAGAACTGAGGCATGGTACTACCAATGCCACTTTGTTTCTGTGATACTTCTGAAACCTCAATACTCTCTGCAACGGTTTGAAATGAAGTGGAATTGGTAAAAATGTTTTGCACATGGTAGACAGAAACTTCCATGAATTTTGAGCTGTGACCAGTATTCAAACTTAATAACTTGATTTTTCAAGACTGCTTGATTCAAAATAGCATAGCATCCTGGAGACAGTAACATCCTGAGCCACAAGAAGAAGGTACCCGAACATCTGAGTGGTCAGATGAAATAGGTCAGGTCCCACACACCATGTTAAGGCAAAGTTGAAGGTATAAGTAATTTTGGTTTATTGCTCCAATCTCTTGGATACATCATACAGAATGGATAAGTTTTTTCCTATGGAGATCAAAGATCACATTGGGGAAAATAATCACACAGAGAATGAAATTACTGCACTTGCTAGTCTTGGTAATGCCCTCACACGGGCCTTTCTTAAGGTATATCAATTTTCAGCCTTGCAGGAAAGGCTCAAAGACCTCTCCTTCATTCTCATTCCCTGAAAAAAATCCTATGGCTATGTTCTCAGTCTGCTGCATAATCAGGATCCACCTGGTGAGCTTTCCTGGCACTGGCTGCAAAGCCAACAAAATGTGACCAAAAGTGTGAGTTCGGACCAAATAGATATCAGCCCACTGACTACTACAACCAGTTTTCAGATGTCCAGTCATGTAGCTAGTTTGATAGTTTAGGCATCAGTGACAATGTTCTTACCACAACTGTGGTGGCAAGATACAGTTCATCAGAAATGAGCAGTCCATCAAGTAAACACCGATGCATTGCAAATATACCTAAGAGAATCAAGATGTTTTCATGGGAGTCACTAATAGAGGTATATTTTGGATGGACACAGAAAAGTATATGATAAAATCTTTGAGACACTTAAACACCTAGGCAATTTTTAGAGCTTTAAGGTAGACTTTTTCCTTTGTCAGACAACATGCTTAACAAATAGGTTTTCTTTTGCTGCTTGTCTCTTTCTGACATGGAACAATTCCTTCCCTACAAAAACTTTATTCGGCTATAATAATGGATAGCTTTCTTCCATTAAAAATGGGATCAGGATTTCATTAATCTCCCTGAACAGTTTCTTCTCCTCCTATCTTTCCACTTCTACAGTTGAGGTACTATGTAGTAGATCAAAAGGAAAGTATGAAATTTCAGTCTTGCTAAGTATGCATTTGTCTTAAAATCTTTGCATATAAAAATCTTTGCATATAGATTTGTATACTAAACCAGGCCTTTTTGTTATTTTTTTTCTGGGAGATGATGTGTGCAGAAAACATTCTAAGTGATAGGTATCTCCATACCCTGACCAGAATAACAAATAATTCCCAAACTATGTTACTACGTTTTCAAAGACCAGGATGACCTACACAGTGCTTTTTTTATTTTTTTTTAAGCACTTTTGCAGTTGACCAATATATTAGTTACTTCTGGCATGGATAGTCCTGCTCTACACTCCTGTTGGTGTCGCTTGTCAAGACACATCTTCACACATCTCCAGAAGACCTTTCCATAATGACCACAAGTACACACCAGAGAAGACTTTTTAGCCAAGTGTATAATTGCTTTGTGGACAATGCTTGGAACAATTTCTTGACAAGAAAGTTAATTTTTGGGAAGTTCTTTGAGGATAATGAGTTGTTCATCTCTCATGAGTTTGATCACATGGGTTTATTTTAGTTTCTCAGCCCATTGAATTATCTTCAGTAGTTGTCTTCAGCAAAAACCTATGAATAAGTCCAGTCCTGATGTATGCACTGATTTGGGTTGATTCCACTTTCCTCCAGGCAGTGTGACTGCATCTGGAAAGATCCATCATGGTTTAAATACTAGTCTTGCTTTCAGCCTGATAGCAGCTTACGAAAGCTAATGATGCCGAAGGTAGTACTAGCTAAACAGCAGCTATGAGGCTGATCGTTTCTGTGCTATTCAAATCTTTTTCATATCATTTCCACAACTTCCATTGCAAAACCATTTCAGTCACTAAGGAAGATTTTGGAGTGTAAATAAAATTCTATCTGCATAGCTTTTTTGTCTTAAGTCATTTTTTTCACTCTGCACAAGCTAACTGAACATATGAAAATACTCTGGGAAAAAAGGCAACACCAAAACACTGCAATTATCTGTTGCACTCCAGCATTCCGTGGTAGAAGTGCAAATAAATTGTATTAGTACAAAATTGATTGAGAGAGCCACAACATGCACGCATGTTATGACAAACCACTGGTCCTGTGTGTCACCTGGCTGCCTCAGGCTGATGCCACAGCCAGCCAATGCCACCCCAGCACAATGTAGACATTTAGTTCTTTAGCACAACACCAGTGGCAGCAAAAGTAGAAGACTTCTGAAGTACTGTCTTTTGCATGGAAAAAGAAAATCAAAATGCCAATTGACAGGCATCCGTATACATTCCTTGGACAATTTCATAGCCAGCAGGTATATGCAATTACATTTTATCCAGCTCTGAAATTCATCCAGATTCCAGGGAAATTCAATGACCTATTCTTACTAAGTCAACTTAAGTATAGAAAGTGCTATTGACATTGAGTGAATTCTCCATTCCTAGTCAGGCCCTGTTTATTTTTCTTTTCCCCAGTTTTCTGTGACCTGTGATTGTAGCTATTATTCTTCACCTCGTTAATATATACGCATCTGGAGTCCATGTCTGCAGAGCAAACAGAAGTTCCCAAAACTAGATTAAACAAAAATATCTCAAACAGAAAAATGCAGTGCATGTCTTTGCTAGGAAGGGCTTTGGGGATACAGCTGGCAGTGTCAGGTTTTGAGTAAGACACCAATTGGGAGGCAGTCTCTCTCTCACACTGCGGTTTTCTCATCCTGGTCACAACCCACTAAAATGGAGACACTCCTTTGACTGCTACAGTGAACAAAATAAAAAAGCAGTAGATGGTGCATACAAAATGGAAAATCTGGATTGAAATGAACCCCAGCAAACCCCAGAACGATAAGCTGGTTGATGGTTCTTTCAAGCAGGTTGAGAAGGTGCACGTTGAACATTTAATGAAAGCAGCCTCCACTCTGAAAAGCATTTGCTTTTGTGTGTGTGTGTGTGTGTGTGTGTTATCTTCAGGCCTAATGAGATAAATGCATGAAAAAAATCTGATCAGCTGAAGCAAACCAGTCCTATTAAAATCCTTGTGCATAGTCATGTGAGTAAGGCTGTACACGTGTGTGCGCGTTTACAGGAGCAGAGCCTCAGAAGCTTTGACCCTGCCAACAGTTTCACACATACTTAAGTTTGCTACAATAATTCTATTTGGCAAGCAGAAAAACTCACCATGATATTGTAGAAACCTAAGAGCTGGCAAGATCAGAGCCCTGGAACGTGTGTTTTCTACAGCAAAGTACATTTTGTCACTAAAAAAATCATAGAACATAGCTGAAAAATCTATCAAATGCACAAATCCTGTAAATTTTAAAATTAAGAGCATTCACGGAAGGAACCGTATTTTTCTGAGGTGAATTCAATGGTTAACATATTGTGTGTGCTACCAACATTCAAATAATAAATAAAGAAAATAACTCGGCATCATTTATTTATTTGGTTCTTTGAGGAATTATGAGAAGGTTGACTGGGATAAAAGAAGAATGTACCGCTTTTTATCATTAATTCTGTGGCTTAGTAGTCTTTTATTTACGAAGGTGTATAAAACTTCAAAACTATCAAATCCATCTATGTTTTCTGGATGCCTGGTGACATTTTAAAATGTATATAAATAATATAGATCTCTGGTTAGCCTCACCCTACAACCCTCATTTCAGCTCCTTGGAGAGCTAATAAACTCAATGGCAGGCAGCACCACATGTGACAAGAGCTCTTGAAAGAAAAACTTCTGACTACCTGGAGTTGGACTAAAATCTCTCATTCATTTCCCAGGAATCATCAGACAGTATCTGTGAGATAGCAGCAGTTTCTAGATGACAAAACATCCAGATGAACAAATGACTCGACAGTGAAAGCCTTCCTTTCAGCACTTTTCATTTCCTAAGACAGGTCATCTCAAATTCAGCACTTCTGGATGCAATCTCAGAAACAACGCTGCTTGAGCTGGGGAGTCAGGTCTTAGGCAGCCTGAGGCTGCCTATGATGCCTCCATCCAAGTCAGAAGTTGTTGGTTTAGCAAATCCTGGCTCTGCGTCCCTTTGACCCGTCCTGTAACAAGCAAGTACCTGCAGGGAAGGGAAGCCCTGCAAAGCAGTACCTGGCTCCTGGCTGGATGGGCACATTTTTTTACATAAGGAATAGCAGAAAGACTTTAGGGTACAGAAGAATTACAGTCACGGAGGAATCAGAGCCCTCACTTACAGCATAGAGCCCTTTGAAGTCAGGGATTTTCACTGCATTCAGGTTATAGCAAACCTTTCCAGCAGGTTGTCTGTGTGGTTTCCTGACCCACCTGCTTCACTGCTTCATCTAAAGTTTAGGGTTTCCAGAACAGCAAAAGCTAGTTGCAACTCAGAGTGAAAGGACACTTTTTTTTCTTTTCTTTTTCTTTTCTTTTTTTTTTTTCCTCTCTGGTGTATGCATAGCATGTTTTCAGCTCTGCATGGAAATCGCAATGATGCTTATTTTGGGCAGCCTGCTCACATAAGCCATTCTCCTTTTCTACTCCTCACTAATCAAGAGATTAGCAGAAGTTAGTTGGAAGTTTTACATATATCTTCATATTTTTCAGGAAGTCTTAAGTGAACTCCCTGCTTTCTCTTCCCAAATTCCCTGGAAACTTCCAGTAAAATTTCCAACAGCTTAGCTTTGATGTGTTTAATAAAAAATATAGTGAAGAGAGCTTGTGTTTTGAATGGGTGTGTTTCAATATTTTTACCAGTTACCAGTTTTGCACAATAATTTAGTAAATGTTGAATAAACATATTTTCTGTATTAGTAAGTCTGCAGTTATGAAATTTCCCTTATTGTCATCAAAATGGTTCACAATAGTCAGCTAGTGATAGGTAGAAAGCAAAGGCTACAGAATACACCGCTGATAAAAAACGCGATATGATAGAATTTTCTGGATTTAGGTAATCATCATCATATTTCTCTTACAAACTTAAGAATGTTCTTTATAGCAACTTCATAATGTAACTATCTAAAACTTCTCTATTAAACTCTAGATTTGAGCAGGTATTCATTTTTCGTGATTTTGCAGATACATTTGCTACATTGCTCCTGGCAGACTGGCAAGATAGCACACAGGAATTATCTCATTTAACTGTAGATCAATGCCATGACTGCAACTATAAAATTGTAGGCAAATTGTGCAGTAACTACAAGGTTATTATCAATCACTTTTAGCTCTGCAGTGGCACAGGAGAGAGGACAGATACTGTAATAGGCTCTCCGCTGAGTATATGTCATTAATATACTGTGCTTTTTTCCAATGTTGCACATCTCTTGCTCATGACGGCTACTTCTGTCTTGCAAGTGGTAAAAGTAAGAAAATCATCCCGGGTTCAAGCAGTACAGTGAATACTTGAGGATCAGTGATATTCTTCTTCATATAGATGAAAAGGTTTATTTAGTTATATATTATTTATCAGATATGTATCAATTAGCGTTTTTCTGCTTTCACTTGGTAATTATTAGGTCACGGCCCCAAGCTGAAGACCAAACAAAATCAAAGCCCTCTGTGGGTTTTGAGTTTTCAGCAGGTGTTACTTTCTTGAACACAGCATTACAGAGGCATAAAATTATCAGACTTGGTCAAGCCCCAAACAGTATTATCTCAACAAGCCATCAGATTTCAACAAGTAATTTATAGAGGCAGGAACAGCGTCACCCCCTTTGCCCCTGCTGCTGGTTCTCCATGGCTCATGGCTGTGAAGTCATTCAAAGACCTCACAGCGACGGGAAGAAGATGTGGCTAATGGTACTGCTTACAGGGAGCAGGGAACCAACAGCCTTGAGAAGGGATGAGGTCTCAGCATGGTTTTACCACTTGCTGTAGCAGTCGCCTGCACAGCTCTCTTCAGGTAATTAAAGCTTGTTTTTCCTTTTTCCCTATCTGGAAAATGATAGTGTGGGCCACCGTTTTAGATCTAAAGTGAATGACACCATAGCAAGAGGGAATATTACTTCTGATGATCGTGCTGTGCATACCAACCATTCGCTTGTCCCAGATTTTGCTGTGCTGTCACTCTGCAGCAGGTCAGGCTTGAGCAGTGCACCTCAGAGGAAACAGTTTGAGCAGACCAGTATTAAAGCACTGATGCAAGACAGTCTTTATCCTTTGCTAAAATAACCTTTTTGGTCACCTCAACTATTTTCTCCTAACCTCAATCTGCTATAAATGTTTATTTCACTCCTGATTAAAATCCTTCATTTCAGGTAGTCCTCTGACTTCAACTCCTCCTGTATATGGTGGAAATTAAGGTTCTGGAGCAGAGAGACAGTCGTACCATGCATCGTCAAGCATGGTCTCCTGAAGATTTGAAGAACTGAGTACAGCAATAACTTGCTCCAGGATTTCTTCCAATCTGTTCTACTTCATCTTTCTGGTATAGACAGGATGGGAAGGAGCACCCAGAGGTGCCACTAGGGTGGCAAAGTTTTTTTCTGCTATTAGTACAAGAGTAGATGTAATTCAAGAAAGAGCTGTCTGGTGATAATCTCTAGCCATCCCAGAATAATTTTGCAAAAGTAATACTAAACAGCCCTTCACACGACCATTCTAATACAGAATTTTATTTCTAGGTTTTGACATAGATTTATAAGGACATATTACACCTACATGAAAAGTGCATCCTTTCAAGGACAACATTAATTCCACCCGAATGCTAAACTGTTGACCTAGAAAAATACTACAATTGTTGCAAGTTCAGCTTGTAGGCTGATGGCTCAACAAACTCTGTGTTTACGATCTTTTTCCCCAAAGACTGCAGAGAAAAACTAATGTCCAGAGATTTAGTTCAGGACAAAAGAGGTCTGCAAGCCAATAAACCTAGCCACTACCCTGCTGTGTGACTACAGGCAAATTATCTGTTGTCTGTCCTTTCTGTTAAGCTTTCCCTATCATCTTACCTGTTTAGAGAATAAGGTTGAAAGTGCTGGGGCTGCTGCTTTTGTGGGGTTTAAAGACCTCTAGACTCTCCCTCCAAGAGAGCTCTGTGTGATAACAGTGACTGTAAATATCCACGCAAGCTTTACTATTATACCATTTCCTAGTGGAATTTAATTTCATTTCATCCAAATATCCCACTCTTATTTTCTAGTGATTTGGTCAAATCAAGTACCCAGATGTCAGCAACCCTCTAGCAGCGTAGAAACTGAATCTACAAACAGCTGCAACAGCAAATACACACACTGATCCTAGCTAGCACTACTTTTGTTGTCTTCTCTTCTGCATTATGCTTTTACTGTCTTTATGTGTATATCTGATACAATCCCCTCCCCTCTCGAAAAAATCATAGCTTAGTCAGTTTGTTTTCATAAAACATGAAAACATTCATATTTATATCTTTATAAAACATATGCATTTCAAATACAGAATGCTGGAAATCTTCTAACTGAAACACAGGTCTGAAATTAGAAAAAAAATCCACTAAATTGCACTTGAGGATTTGAAGATGAGTTAATTTAAATATATTCTGCCAATAAAGAAGACTGTACTCTTTTCTTCTCTGTGTCTACTACTGAATGAATCCTATCTTCAGCAACCTTTCTATCATCAAAAACAGTGACCTTGCAGAAGCATCATTTATCTGAACACAGTTATAGCAGAAAACTCTGAGAAAGCTTAAAAATGATTCCTAAAGATGAAGAGTTCCTTTTTGTGAGGATTCACCATACGTCCCAGGGCCCATGACAATATTACCTCGCAGCGTGGCCCAACCTACTTTGCACGCTGTATTTCACTGGGATGCAAAGCAGGAAAACAGTGATAAATATTTAGATTAAATGACAGGCACAGCATCAAATTCTAGCAAGCAATAGGATTTCTTCATGCCCTGCTGCCCATATTGTCTTTACAGGGTATGCAAGCTTTCCATTTCAGTTACATTAACCATAACACAAACTTCAACCTTGTTTTCTTCTCTCCAGATAATTTTTCTTTTTAAATGGCAAGCTCTTTCAGCAAGGATCATCTCTTTTTCAGTGCTTGCACAACAGGCAGCCCTCTCTGCTGTTTAGCAGCACTTATGTATACATACTTACGCAGTTGTCCTGCTGACTGTTAGCTAATTTTGTCAGAAGTAAAGGCTAATGTGGAAGAGTGGCAGAGCCAGAGCTCTAGGAGGTTCTCCAGCTGGGCCTGGGCTATATGGAAATGTGCCTTAGGTACAACTGATGCAAATACATCACTTTTTAATGCTGAGGAGAAAACCGCCTAAGGAAAACTGAGCACAGCTTCAACCAAATAACACGAGACCTGAAAAGCAGAACCACATTCCTGGCTCAGTCATGTGGTTATGCTGAAACTTGTTAACGGTTACATGTCCAGTCTGCAGACATGATTTTTGTCAAATCCATCACTATTCAGCCAGAAACCCCTCGATAAAACTCTGTGCTGTGCAGTAAAAAAACATACAGCCAAGAAAGAGGGAGCTTCAATGAGTTAAATAGTCTTCATATCATTCCACTTTTAGCTGCCCCAGGAGCTAAAACTGACATCAACCACTTTTATGCCCTACTACCTCATTTTTTACCAAGGCCCTTTAGAGCAGAGGGAATATTGCAATGAAATACACGAGCTACCATCCAAGAATGTATTTATTTCAGTCAGATCTAGCAAAGAAGGCATGCTCAACAGAGGACAGATGGGGGATAGGGAAAAGCAAAAAATTAGACAAGTGAAGAGGAGCTGTTTAGATTAACTCATTGCATCTGTCTTAAGTCATACAAAAAGATATAATTTTACCCAAGAGCTAGCTTTCCAAATGGCAATTTATTTTCTAGAAATAATTTAATGACACCCTGCTATTCGAGTGCCTGGTACTTTGCATACAAAGAAAAATGGTACTCCAGCTTTGTCATCTAAATTAGACTTTTGAGACCAGGTCCTCTGTGGGTATAAATTAGCATAGCTTCACTAACTCTGGAGGAATTATTTATGCCAAAATGCACCAGAAGGGAAATAGTGTAGGGAAAAGGCCTTTTTGTTGTTGTTGTCTGTAAAAGATCAACGTAGTCCTCATCGTTTTTATTTAAATTATTAATCCTCTGGGCATCTCCAGTGTGTCAAGGATTTCACAACATTTGTAGATCTGGATAATCCATATGTAGCTTCACAAGGCCATGGGAACAGACCTTGCAGCTCTCAAGTAGAGGAAACATGGGAACAAGCTGTGTAGGACAAGGGGATTCTACAATCAAGGCATCCTGACTGCTTATTTAACCCTTGTGCAATTTTGGCTCTAAACCCTACAAATACTAGCAAGGAAAAAATGGTCTTAAAAGGTAAAAATGCTCACATTAAAGACAAAAATTCCTTCCCTCATCTATTAATTTTTTTTTGTCAGAGTCCTCTCTGCTTTCCCTTGGCAGAGAACATTAGTCCTTCTAAAGAGAAGCAACAAGCAGTAGAGCAGGCATGTGCACGCTGCTCACGTCACTGGTATGTGCTGTTAATATCCATAAATGGAATGTAATTTCCTGTCCAAATGGCTGTCAGTCACAAAAGAGTGGTAAAATATTAATTTTCGCGGTAATGTAATTTAAAGCTCCGTCCAAAAAAAAAAAAAAAAAGTACAAATTACAGCCAGAAGGAATCATGCCTTTAAATCCATGAAGAAGAGAATCCATGATGCTATCCATCAAGATCACAGGACTCAATGGCATAGCTGTACTCAGCATTGCCTTGAAGCCAAAGCATTTATATTTTATTGCAACCAGTTATGATTCCATCAAACAGAGGAATTACAACTGGGCTATTCATCTTTAAATGGAACATTGATGGTCCTTCAAAGGTGATGCAATATTACTTTTTTTTTTCTTTTTTTTTTCTTTTCAGGAGGTTCTGAAAGTTAACGGCAGTTTTACTTGCTGATGTGCATTGAGACAGTTCATTGTGATCTGTTTATGTGAATCCTGGGAAGCCAGTACCCATGCTCATATGTGCCATTTTCACTGCCCTTTCTGTTTATTTTAGAATACATAAAATGTAAAGTAACCAAGTAAGAAATATACAAAGGATACTTAGTTAAAATACATATTTTTAATTATTTATAATATATATAAGACATATATTTTAACTATTGTTAAAGAGGAAAGGATTTGCAGCAGTGAGAAACTAGGTGACACTTAAACAGAAGTAACAATTGTTTCATCCTCTGGACTTCTATGAGATTCACTTTCCTGGGAACATTTCACTTACTAGTTTGCAACTTGCATTGATATTGATATTCTCCCAGACTAATCAATTTGTTAAACAGGAATTTTATATCATCTATCTCATTTATTGTAAGGTATAAAACATAGGCTAAGTGGCTAAGAATTATTAGTTGAATGAATGCTACATATTTTATTAAACTAGGCAGAAGTGAATCACATTCTTATGTAAATATCATTAAGATGAATGAAAAATAGGTGCTTTTTCTGGGTTTGGTTCCTCTCTCCAGAAAAGGGATTGTTTGAAACAGTGAAGATCACATCTTTCCTTAACTGAATGTCTTTTAAATGAAATACAGCGATATACATACAAATCTACACTTCGTGTCTGTATATCAGTAGGTAATCCTCTCAGACTAAAAGAAAAAAACTTATCCGAGGTCATCACAGCCCATAAACCATGACCATTTCATGCGAGTCGATATAAAGAACAAACTTGTTAGGTCTTAGGGGCAGTTCCCAATCTGGTGTGGTGTTTTGTAAAGCTTTGTTCTCTACAACTGATATCTGTTCATATACACCTTCCAGATGAAAAAGATGCTAGAGAATATAAGCAAAATAAAGACCAGAAGCAATCATGAAATATAAATAAATATATTTTATTACATCTATTTATGAAAACATTGATCCTGAGATATTAGTAGCTATGAACTCATTTATTAAATACTGAAGAAAAATAATTTCAGTGTGAAATTACTTTGTAGATGATTTCCTGTAACTACCATTGAAAGGTATATAGGTCAGTGGTTCAGTATAATAACATATTAATGGGATAAGCATGAATGAGTCCAGGCTCAAAAATATACCAAAATAAAATAAAACAGAAATTTTCCTATTGGATTGTAGCTTAGATTTCTCCTGTTCAGCTACAGCTGGCAATATTGAAGACATAGGAGCACAGCAGAACCGAGTGGAGTGGAGTGGAGGGGAGAAGGAACATCTCTTCAGTTATGCAAATCTGAATGTGTGTGGCAGAATTTTAGCAGGGACTATTATGAGAGTTTCTGATGGAAAACCATAGTGAAAGCTTAGCTCTTTTCCAGTCTAAAACAGCTGAACAGACACATTGACATGCACAATGTTTCAATACACTTGAGTCAAAATTCATGGCTGTAGTACAAAACCATAAATATTTCGGCCAGTGTAAATGGATTCTTCAAATGTAAATCAATGCAATTAAAGTTTTCTTTATCACAACAAAGGTATTAAAAGCTTACTGGAATTATTTTTTAATTCAAGCTGCTACTTGACATTTCACTGGGAGTGAAGTTGAAGGTTTCAGAAACCCCCTTGTTATTTATCTTTTCATAAGAAAAACACAGGACATGCTATGGAGTTAGACTGTCAAAATAAACACCCTTCATCTTTCTAATTAATTGTGTGTGTGTTCGTGTCTGCAGAGAGCAAAGCAGACTCTTCAAGAATTTCTGGACTTTAAACAAAGATTCAACTCTTAAGCAAACACAATCTGTTTTAAATAAGAGTTTTGATAAAAAACAAACAAACAAACATAGTTGTCACTTCTCAGTGGTCAAACCTTCTTTTGCCTTTAAAACACACACAGACCTTCTTATCCATGCCCTCTATAATTTTAAAGAGAGCTAAAACAGCTTTCATCCAACAAGCAAGGATTGTTAGACATCTTACAATCTGGTATACTCTTCAGTTACTGATATTGCAAAAGCTGTGATGCAGGAAGACTATCTTCTGTTTGAATTCTTATTTTTCCTCTTTATCCACAGGGAAATTGGCATGACTATATGTACTAAAACAAAATCTGAAAGACAGCATATTTTCTCAGACCTATTAATAAAAACTCTAATATAATTAATTCTACAGTTTTGCTGAAGACCTTCCCACTTTGGTAGGAATAAAATATGTACAGCAGGACAAAATGAATCCTCAAATCTTTGTTTTGAGGAGCTACATGGAAATCACATCACATTTATAACTGATCTCTGTGAAGTACAGAAATGAACTTCACAGAGATCCCTATAAGGGATCTCTATGGGATAGCGATCATAGCGATCCCTATCTGTCTCTTCACAGAGAACCCTATGAGACTCCTGCATAAAACTGAGAGACCAATATATATGTCACATATCTGAGAGAGCCAAACAACGAGGCACCAGAATAGCTCATCAGCCGCGAATCATAACAGACTCTTGAGGGCTGAAATCATTTTTCCATTAGAGATGGGCATGCTGTAGGTTCCTGGATGACATGAGTGTATATAAGACTCAGCTTTCCCTGCCAAGTCACTGCCACCTAAACCAGTGTGTCAGCTGATCCATCAGAGCTGGTACATATGTTTCCGCCTGTACTTATCTACACACCTTGCATGTCCTTGCTCTGATTATGCCAGGAAACCTCATCAGTACAGCCAAAGGTGACTCAGTCAAAATAGCCACTCAGTTCTCTAAGCACAGCTGAGCGTACTGGTCATTTACATGAGCCCAGAGACATGGTGCACATGTGGGTAGCTAAGCAAAGGTATCTCTGGATGGCGCTGGGCTCACCCAGCTCCTCAAGCGCTGTAGGCACGCTCACCCATCAGGACAGTGCATGCCATTCTCCTCCCTCAATGCAAACCAACCAAATTCATGCTTGTTGGAAGACATTGCAGCTCCAGTAAGGCAAATGGAGCTTTATTCTCTGAAACCAAGTCTGCACATCTCCCAGGAGGTCTGTCTACCGGAGCACTGACAGCCTAAGACAGAACACAAAGTCAAAACATATTCACAGCTGAGCAGCTAGAAAAACAATTGAAAGAGCTTTTATAGCTTGGGTTTCGGATAGGAAGCAGTTTGGCACTGCGTAATGACCCGTTTCAGAGAGAAAAACCATGCACACGTTCTGACAGGCATTTCCATACTGCAGTATCTGTGGTTATGCCTGAACTACACTATGTGTTGAAGAGGTCCAAGAAAGACATTTTGGTTAGGAATGCATACAATGTATAAACACTGCTGAATACATAAAACACTTCTCAAGGATTTTTTAAATCAATGAATTCATGTTGCAGATATTGTCATTGTGTTATTACAACTGTGCTCTACCTGCAATTGGATTTGCATGAAGATTTTGAAAGAAAAAATGAAGATAGTGCCTGGCAATATGTCTTTTGAAATCAGCAAAAGCTAACCTTAATTTGAAAGTGTTAGAATATACATTTTTTATAGCTGAGTATCAAATCTCTTTTTGTAATTATGTAAGACATCAAAACCAACAAATAAAGAAAATATATTTAGGTGCTCAGGAAAAAACAAATTAGCTTAATCTATAGTCCATAGAAATTTTAGCATCATATATTATTGTTGTTGCTGTTGTTACTTTTGAAAGCTGCTATGATGTATTACTATAGCCATATAGGCACAAATTGAAAACATAGATTAAAACGTCTCCTAGTTGACCTTCTCACAGATCTCCTATGAATATAAATTATATGCATACAACAGTAGCTGATCAAGTTGTACATTGTGAAAAAACATTATTTGAAATATTGTTCCATCACATAAATTACATAGTTGCATGGTGATTTTTACATATTTTAATACTAATAAACACTTTACAAACTATTGTGCAACCTCCACAAATTTACGCTTTGTGAGAGGTTGCAGAGGCGCATGGCAACCTTCGGTCTGTGACTGAATGAACTTTGGACTTTATTAATATGAGAAATCCCCTTTGATATTTATTGTTTGCCAGTACAAACAACAAAGTAAAAGATGCTGAGCTGTTCTGATTGAAGACAAATAATAGAAGAGGGCACATTGTCTCAGTGAGGCTGCAAAACTCTGGTGTGGGCTGCAGCCTCTCCTTCCTTCTGTGCTTCAGATGGTTGAGATGCTGAAGGAGAAAAGATTGCTTACACTTTTATTTCTGATTTTCATCAGGAAAGGATGTCCTTTCATCTAGGACAGGATAGTATACACAAACAATAAGGTCTTATTCTTGTGCACTGAATTCCATTCAATTAAACTTACATAGGCCTTAAGAGAAACAGCTTAGGTGTATTCTGAAAATCAGACATTTCATCATACCAGAGTATGTGAAGTGCCAAGAATAGCATAACACCCAAATACTAAATTTTAGGGGTCACCAGCCAGGCATTAACTAATTAAAATAATTTCATGATTTTGCCTCCATAGTCAAAGCCTACTAGATGTTAACAGCATTACTGAAAGCTTAGCTTACCCCTTTTGAAGGCCTTTTTCAACAGATATTTTCAGGAAGGCTAGCTTTGCTGCTGATTTCTGGCCTTGTAGCGCCCCTACATTTGCAAGACTCTTGGGACACAGTAAGAAAATGTTCCCTGTCACCACTGCAAATAATCAAGCAGCTCCCATATCCCAACATACTGGTGACTCCAAAGTGTGTTTTAAAAGGAGGCAGAGGCTGTCTGAAGCTGAGATCAAGTTGCTTGTCCACCAGTTAATCAGTCAAACACATACATGCCCAAAAAGAGAACTGCAAAAGGACTTGCCATAACCTTTACACCAGCTGCCACAGATCCACATCAGCTACTTTGCCTCTCTTTATTTTCTGTCTGTGGAGGTTGGTGCTGCTTTCTGACTTCTATTTTCTTCACAAATAGCTCCATCAAAAACTACACCTACAGGTCCTCTATGATTTAATGTAGGGAACACTTCCTATTTGTACCTATAAATCAGAGATTATCTTCCCTACTTCACATCCATACATAGCCCTGATGTCATCAGATTACTGTTCACTACTTGTCCTACAAGACAGTGAAGAAAATATACAGCCTTTCTATGTTTGCTGGCATTATACTATACCCTGAAAAACTATTTCAATTTCCTATTTATTATAGCCACAATGGTTTATCCATACACTGGGTCATTTTCTGGGAATTATCATCCCTGTTTCGCTTGAAAAGTGTGTTCTGTAGAATCTCCTTATTTTTAAAATGTAGTTTAATATATTTTTATGCTGTGACTTCTGTGTGTTTAATGAACTGTGACCTCCTGGGAAATACACCACCTCTCTTTCTTTGTTATACCTGTGGGATCAAGGCCAACATGCAATGTATGGGTTTGGGCCTGAAGAGTTGCTTCAAGCTAGCTTTCAAGGGCTTTAAGTCTCAGTTTGAATATTTTCCTGACTTCGTAACCCATAACCTTTCAGCTGCTTGGCCTGTCATTGGGTTTGTTTATTAAATACAGACAGTGCACAGTAAGTCAGGACATGAGATTACAGCTCCTTGCCACTAACTCTATTTGCAAACGTTTCTATAGCACACTAGAGAGCCTCTGCCAACACGGTCTTCTCTCAGCAGCAAATAAAATATCTAAAAACTGCTGCCTACTGAGTGTCCAAAAAAGAGGCCATGCAGAAAAGCTCATTAATATATTAAAATTAACAAATTAACAAAATTCATAGCCTAGCACACTTCATCATATAGACAAGTCATCTATTTTGATTAATTCAATGTAATAATGTAATGAACGTTGTCGTGAAGATACATCCCTGAGAAAAAGTTATATTTACTCTTCTTACTTTCACTTTTTCTGTCATGATTCTGTAGCTGCTACCTAGTCAGTAAGAGAATCTTATTACAATAGTGCCCAAATGTGACACACAGCAAGGTTTAAAGTGTTTTCCAACTTGTATATGCATAAGTAGGCTCCCTGGAAACAGTATTCAGACTGATATTTTCATTTTCAAACCTGTATTTTCCCGCATCAGTGCAGTCAATGCAGCATCTTTCTTTTGAGCAAGATCCAATTATAATGAGAGTTTGGATTGACAGGAAACATTATTATAACTGAATGAGCTGTCAAATCCATGATTAATAAGGTTTTTCATTTAAGTTCAACAATAGCAGCATCAGAGCACCGACATATTATTATTCAATAAATTACAACATTCATAAGAAGGTTTACTTTCAGTTTTGGAGGGTAGAGGGAGATCTCTTTTCACATACAAGTGTTCGTATGGGGTAGCAGTGGTTTCAATCCTTCATAAGATAATTTTATCTCTGTATTTTCTGAACATATCAGCAAGTAAAAGGCCTGATGCAAAGTCTAACCCTATTGCTTAAGAAGCTTTTCTCCTGTCTTCAGTAGTTTGCATCCATATGGACATTCTGTTGCTTGAACTATGAAGGTAGAAAAGGAATTTCAGTTCTGCAGGAGGTTTGTAACCTGTGTGTCCACACAGTTGGATGAAGAGTACATGGAGTATAAGTAGGAAGCAAATCAAAACCTCTCTGGTCAATCCCTGTTCAGTGAGGTGCAACAGAGTAAACTAAACAGTAGGTATTTCATTGTACTACAGTATAAACAAACATTTTAAAAACATTGTGTTGTTCAAGGAAAAGTGATTTTTTTTCCAGAATACTACTTTTTCTTTTTATGTGAGAGACAAATAAGTCAGGAGAGTAAAAAATTAGGATATTTACAAGGAGAAAATAACATATTTAAAAAGAAAAATCCTCTTCCTTGCAAAGCCTTCTCACAACAAAAATGCAATTCCCACCATCCTACATACATTCTGCTTTCCTGTTCCATTTCACAATTTGATGGAGGATAACTGGATATCCCAATTTTCTATTTTGTTAGTTCTCAGGATCACTTTCCTAGCCTCTCTTCTTAATCCGCTCTTCCATCCGAATGGTGGGGCTGCTCCACCAACGCAAGCAGTACAAATGATTTGCTGTTCAAACTCTGTGCTAAGGCTGACTTGGAAAAATGGCCTTTCAGGTCAACATGCATTTAAACATAATCAGTTATGTCCCACTTCTTCTTTTTACCCTAATACAATCTACCAATAAAAAATACATACATATATATATAACCCAGACAGTAGCAGCTGCTTTCCTCATTTTTTGCTCTTGGCTGACACCTTGCATGCTTGCATAGGCTGACCTTTAGCATGCAACTTTTAGTTTAATGCTATAGTCTGTCAAAAAGTCCAACAAACCTGGGAAATTTACACAGGCATTCTGAAAAGCATCTGAATTTCGATTCATAACTCCTCAGGTCCTGAAACTAATGGCTATGTTTCATAAGCCACAAGGTGAAGACAAGGCTTAAGACACTGGAGACATGTGATAGGCAAGTGCAAAGGCTATTGCCTACTAGAAAAATACCTATGAAGTGGTTAGCAAAAGATGAAGCTTACAAATGTGCTAGTGAGCCTCAAAGTTAACACCTTGCAATATTAAATAGGACAAATTCACACCTTTTTTTTGTCTCGTTTTTTCTTTTTTCAGATATACCCGCTTCAGAATTTAGCTGTCCTAGATGACGGTGAGGTACTCTCTGCAGCTCTTCTATAAAGTAATACTCAGCTGAAAACTTAACCAAGGTTACAACATGCTTGTGATCCGGAATTTCACTGTTGCTATGATTCTTATGTTGCTATTGTTGTTCCTATTATAGTAGCAGCCAATGCACAAGATGCTTTATAAACAAATGCTGAGACAATGCCTAACTCTATAAATACCCAAGATGAGAAAAGGAAGCGTTACGTCCCGTTTTTACAGACAGACAAGACAGCTACATGAACCGGCTGCCACAAAGTAAATGAGTGTGGATTTACAGCTCATTAACCACTGCAACCTCCATGGCAACTGCCTATGAGGTGATCGCTCTGGAGTAAATGTGAGGTAGCTCTGACCTTCCTGAAAAGTATCTTATATTTACCCGAGACTAAAGCAGCCACATAAAGAAACTAATGAGCTATAAATCCACACCCTAACTTTCTACATAGCAGCTTCTTCATGCCTTGAGGCAATGATAGTGATTTCTCTAGTGTCATGGAAGAAGTTCGTGGCGGAAGAGGGAACTTAACCCAGATCCACTGAGCTCCTGCAAATACCATTCCTCACATGGCCTGGATTTCCTGTAGAGCCTCTGTTGGCTTGCTTGGCACATCTCCCTTTAAATGATTGCAATTTTGATGCAAACTCAGACTCTCTTTTCTCCATTAACATTGCAGGACACAAATATTCCACATATTCAAAAGAGACAGACTAGTAGCTTCCAGGTACAACTTCTTAATTTCATACTTTTTCATACTTTTCAGAGGATTTTAAATGTAAAGTAAAACCAAAATGATACTTGGAATAGCTTCATCCTGTTTTCTTCAGCAGGTTTCAGTCTCACTACTCTTCTCCTTAGAGTTAATCCAGCATCCAACTTACTGTAGATTCTCAGCACTTTTTTGCCCCAGTGTTGTAACCCAGAGGCATGCCACAAACTAGGAAAGAGTTTTCCTACTTTCTCATTTTTTCTCCAGTGGCTGGATACCAAGTCATCCTCTGTTAAGACACTCATTAGGTGTAAATAAAGAGGCCTCGCCTCCTCAAACATCTTGTTAGTTACATACACACACATATATATATGTATGTGTGTATGTATATGTATATATATATAAAAGGGAAAAGAAAAAGAAAGGATATTGTCATTTAAAATATTTACCTGTAAAATTATTTCTTATTCTGAACAACAACAAAGTGCTATATCAACCTTGAAAAAGATGAGTATAAATTATATTTCTCTACCCATAGAGAAGGGAAATTCATTTTTAAAGTACAGACATTAAATACTATGTTTCAGCATTTATAGAGTCCCTCACATAACAATGGATAAACCTCAATATATTCATTTTATTTCGCCATATTTTTGATTTCATGTCTATGTACTAACAATTTCTAAAAGCAGAGAGAGAAAATCTCAGAACTCTCTGCTTCTTTATACATTTTAATGTATTCGATGAGTCTCTCCACAGCAGTCTCTGTTTCCAATAATCACTCAATTCCTCACTGTGAGGACTCTCTGGAAAATGGTAGCCTTGCCTGCGGGTCCTTTGGGATTTGACCCTACTGTCACACTGACAGCAAATTTAATATTTCATTTCACTGGGCAATACATCTCAAAGCCTAATCCCAACCTTCTGAGATGCTTTCACTCAGGCCCAGATCTGACAGCACTGCAAGAGCTGGAGTTTTGAAAGAGAAGCATAACTTAAAATAAGAAATGTCTGTGCTTCCTTTTATATTGACCTCATTTAGCACTTCAGTGACCCTGATGAGCATCCTTTTTTTTTTGCTTTGTGTGTGTTTTTGTTTGCTTGTTTGTTTGTTTTGTTTAATGAGTTGATATTACTGCATGGTAAGCACCTAGAAAATTGAATTTTCAGAAATTGGAAAACTTGGGCTCTGTCTGTCATGTTACAAACACTATCAGCTAGCCAGCTTCCCAATGCAGGACCCTTGGACTGTCCAGCTGCACAAAGGATATATCAACACTAGCTGATCAAATATTGCCTTTAAGCATGTTCCTGCTCAATTTTGGCCTGTGTCAGCTAGTGTTTTCCCAAATAGTTCTCGGGCAGAATGTGAGAGTTGTAATACCCCAAGGCTCATTTCCAGTACGCAGTCTGCAAGCAGCCACACATATCTGCAGACTCTTAAGAGCTGCTAGTCGAAACATCAGCCATTTCATGCCAAGCTTGCCCCAGAGCCCAGGAAAGTCCCCAGTCATGTTTAAATAGTGATGTGATAAAAGAGTCTGGCACCGCTCTCAAACTTAAGCACCTGTGTTTGAAAGGAGCTCCTGGAGCCTGCTATCCAGGTCAATGCAAGGAGGTGGGCATGGCAATACTATGCAAACTGTATTTTCCACTGGAAATTAATTGCAGTGTGGACTTACTCTGACCTGTTCAATACAGAAAACCTTCTGGGGACTTCACAGCAGACCAAAACATAGGCTGTAATGAGTCACACTTCAACAGCCAGCTATGGAGTCTTCTAAGGAGTTGATTTTCCAGCCCTGCTGTCAGGAAGAGAAAGGCAAGAATGACACAACACAGCCTGGAGAACAGCCTTTGTGGGAAGTAGGGCTGATTGGAACCCAGGATAAACAATTCATTTCAGAAACTTGTATTTTTTTTTAAGAAGAGAGTTATCCAGCTGCAGTCAAATTGTTTTTTTTTTTTAACTTTTTTTGTCCTGATTATGGATTATCCAAATATGCAATTTTGTTACGTTACATATTTTTTGAAGAAGAAATACACGCCAGCCAATTCTGCTCTGACATCAATGGCCTTTGGCTCAAACAGTATACGCAGGATTTTCCTTTCTCTTATCAGGAGCTCCATATTTTTCTGTCATTCTTTTTTTTTTTTCATTTCTTCTGGGCATGTTTTTAATTTTTGATATTTCTTCTCTCTTTGTTCTCCAAGTCATTCTTTTTTAGCTCTAAATTAAGTAATTTTCTTTTAAGCAGTTGGCATTTACATCAGTCAGCATATCCAAATGTTCATCTGTACCTTCCTTAATTTCATGTACTATATCAGCAATTCCTGTAGCCGTAATGACTTTTTGCAAGGAGACTTAAACCTCAGGCTGCCCTGCTGCTTTTTCAGAAAATTATCTACTGCCTGTCCTTCTGGCAGGCACGTTGCTATCTTTCCAATTCTATCATGTTTTTGAGAGTAACATCAATCCACAATAAGTGCCTACTAAAGACTTGATGATTCTCCCTGGAAATTCTAAGCTTGTAATATCATTAAAAAAAAAAAAAAAACACTTTAATACCAGCTCTCCATAGTAAAAATGTCAGAAAAACTCCAGTCATTTTTTGGCTGGGGCTTTAGGGTTTCCTGCTCCTCTATCCCCTTCCAGCTGGCTTATACAAATGCAATAAGTGAGCTGCCATTCTTGTCCCTGATCACCGAGATCCAAGCTCTTCTCCAGCCATCCTTCCTTGATTTCTTTAGCATAGACAAGCCCAGGACATGAGGACGAGTGGCACATGTGCAGGCCTCATTCAGCTTTCATACAGAGTTCCTGAGACCTGGTCACAGGCCCTAGGGTATAGACACAACTGTAATGTTGCTCTGTGACAGAGCACTCATGCAGATCCTTAAGCTCAAGCTGGGACTGTCCAGCCTATATGAAATAATTAAGTCGCTAGACACCACATACCACTCCAGATTTGCTCCTAAAAACCTCAGTGAAGACTACTGTCCTGCTGTCTGCCCCTGTTATGCTGCTGCAAAAAAGATGAAAGCTCACACGTAATTTGGAGAGACTCTGCTGTTTCCACCCTATAATGTCTGTGGCCTTGGCTCACTGTATGAGAGGAGATCAAGAGGAAAAGATGTTCTGGGAAGAAGCAAGAGCTGAAAGAGGGCAGACAGGACAAGACAGCTAGGGAACTGAGGTCACACAAGTTTGGTCAGCTGAAGTCAAAAGCAGAGCACTGGCACCAAAGGGATGTGGGCCTGAGGGACTCTGGCACTGCATGGTTAGGGGTTTAGAAGGAAAAGGATCCTTCAGCACAGACTGAATGTGGAACCTGTCTCAGCAGGCAAGGTCGGGCTGAGTAAATATATATGAAAAGTATAAAAAATATCAATTTCAGAGACGATGGTGAAACTCCAGAAAGAGAGGATGGGAACTTCCTCTGCTGGGTGCAGGGTGGAAAGGAGGAGGAACACAAAGACCTACTGCAGCCTCAGGGGCATAATGCTTAGCGAAAACCTCTGGTTCTTACGTTCGCACATTTGCACCTGCTAAGGAACTGTGCCTTCCTTCCTCAGTACCAAAAGTACCAAAGTACTTGGTACCTTAGTACCAAAAGATTATTGATCCCTAAACTCTGTTCTCACCTATTCCTTGCTGGTTCCCCTGCATGGATTTTCTATTCTATGTATTTATTTAGGAAGTAAGTTTACTGTCTTGCTGCACAGCAGAAATGTTTGTATTAAACCAAGTATAGAAAGGGCCCAAATCCTTAAAAAATGCTCTGGAAGCAGAAAAGAAATAGTTAGGAGGAAGCAAAGGAGGCGTTGCAGGAAAACTCATTTGCCGAAAAATGTGGCTTACTTCTTATCAATTTAATTCCAGATAAGTCTTCATTTTGCTGTGAAGACAGATGTGATAAATATGTTAATGACAGATTTTGGTAGTTCAGTTTGTAGAACTGCAAACCCGGATGGAAGCGATAATTTTTCTTTCATTTTAATTTTTAAATAAAAAGCAAGAAAGTAAGAAAGTTCCTGATATCGTAACACTGCAATGACGTTTTGAAGGATAATGGACCTTAGCACTGAATGACGATTAGCTGTCATGCCCTGATACTTACCATATTATTAAATTTCAGTTTTGTCTGCTGCAATTCTCTTAGGTTGATTGCTGGAGCTAAGCAAATCACTGTCTGTGACTGACTTTTCCAGTTCCACACTCATAAAGATGCTGAAAGGCAAACCTAACTTACATCTTGTGAGTGAGTTCTCTACTGATACTAATGTTCCACAGGCTAGATACATGTCTAAGCAGACCACAAAAAATAGCCCCGGGTGGAGCTAACTTCTCTTGCTCTTTATCAGGGGGCAAATGCTTCCTCTTTTAATTCTCACAAGAAGTGCACTTGGAGTTTCCAGTGCACTTTCCAGTGCTAGGCTGTGACTTTCTATTTGTTGATAGAAATGCTGAATATATATTTGAATATATGTATATATTCATATATAATTTATATATAATATACATTCATATATATTATATATATTTTAATTTGAATATATATTGCTGCAATATTTGAAATATTTTGAAATATTATGTTGGTTTCAGTTTAGAAAGAAAAATATGAAAGGATGTATATTAGCAGCTTCCTAAATCTGCAGGATATTTACTGTTTGAAACTTAAACTGTGTTAGCTCTGATTTATTGCAATCTGTAGAACACATAGTCCTGTATCATCTCGCCAGCTGAAAGGGCAATTCTGATAAGCAAAAAGAAAACTCAAAAACTTATTGTGTTTTGAATCCTTCCAAGGGGAAGAAAGGCACATTAACTGTAGGTAGCCGATAAAAAGCATAAATAAAATTTTGAAAATGAATTTCAAGCCTCTTCTGTCCAAGGCCACTCCTGGGCAGCCCTTTAGAGTCCCTGGCCCTAGAGACGTGTTGCATTCACCACAGTGGACCTAACTTGCCCAGGGTAGAGGAAGATTGGGTAAGAG